>OMPJ01046484.1:0-20481 GCA_900312935.1 Carapus acus | reverse complement strand
TTGGAATTTTGGTTCTAAAATTTTCCAAGGGTTCTTCCCATGGGTTGGGGTAGGAGAAGTGCGCACCCATGTTGAAATAAATAGATACTCGCTTTTGCGGTTAATTAATGACACCTTTGCTGCTGACGACGCCATTAAATTGGATTTGAAACGCGTTACTGAAATTGTCCAATCCCACAGGCTAGTATTAGACCTCATGACCGCGTCCCAGGGAGGAGTTTGCACCATTATAGGAGACACATGCTGCACCTATGTCACAAGCGATACTGACGGGTCTAACATTCAGGGTGCTTTGACCGATCTAACCGATTTAAAGCGGTACGTCCAACAACATACCCCTGGGGCGGATAACTCCTTGTCCTGGGCGTCCTGGATGTCCACTGGAAGTTGGTGGACGATTCTCCTCAAAGCATGTATTCCGATCCTGGGTGTGTTTTTCTTGTTTTGCTTTTTTATTCTGTGCATTATACCATGTCTGCGATCATTGATGCAACGTATGATTAATCGTAACTTATGCACTTATTCTTCTGTTATGTAGCAGCAGATTGACCGTGAATGCGAGGGCGATGTTTAGGATGACACTGTTGTGTAAAGGTCTTTCATCTTGGCTTGTTTAGCGATCGCTCTGCGGAGGGTCGGAGAGGAATTTTCCCCTCAAAGCTTCGGGGTTTTTCGCCTCTTCCCTGATGATTGTACCTCTTTGTTGATGATGTAATGATGTTTTTCATCGAAAGCTCATTTTTGAGAATGATGTCTAACTGATGTTTTAATGTCAAAACAGGAGGGAAATGTGAGAAATATTTGCTTTGTGCCTATTAAAACATGTATTTTCTGCTTTCTCATTTAGAATAGAATATGCACATAACTCACTTCTGCTTTTCCACCCAAGCAATAGCCAGCACTCCCTCATGATGTCTTGTTATTTACCACACCATAACTTCACCCAAGAGATAGCCAACACTCCCCCATAGTGCCTTCTCACTTTCTAGCTGAAGCTTAGCTCTCCCAACCAATTATATGTTACCTTATAAGGCAATGAAGTATTTAATCCACTCTTTGTTCTAATACTTTAATAAAAGGTACCCGAAACCAGAGGGCGGGCGGAGTCGCTTCTTCTGAGCCTGTAAGTGTAAGTACCTGTAAGTACCTTATAAGTGTTGTTTAAACCCAACAGGGTCTTTGTGGTTTTCCAGAACGCCTTCATAGTGGCCAGGGTAGGGACTTTGAGTCTCATACCATCAAGAAGCTATGCGCATTGGCAGGTATTCGTAAGGTGAGAAAAAGCCCTTAACATCCCAGGGGACACCCTGTTGAACGGTATAACCGTACACTGCTCAGCATGTCAGGCACTCTGAAAGACAAAGAAAAGATTCAGTGGTGAGACCATGTCAAACCTCTCACTCATGCTTTCAATTGCACCCGAAATGATGTTACCGGGTTCTCCCCATATGAGTTAATGTTTAGGAGACAACCCCAGTTACCCATAGATTTAGCCTTTGGATTACCAGTCAAGGGAAAAGAGTCCAGTTCACATTCTCAGTATGTAAGGAATCTGAAATCTCGCCTGGAAGAAAGTTATCAGATTGCCATCGAAAACTCTCGCAAGGTCGGGGAGAAAAACAAGAGGCGACTTGATATTGTTGTAAGAGAATCTACACTGGCTGTTGGGGATCGAGTCCTGGTCCGTAACCTCCGCCTCCTGAGCAAACATAAAGTGGGCGATCGTTGGGAGCCCATGATCTGTGTGGTTACCAAGCAGATGGGGGGCTTACTTACGTCTACTCTGTGAAACAAGAAAAGGAAAAAGGACCACCATGGATGCTACACAGAGACCTTTTACTTCCATGCGGATTTCTTCCCAATAGTGAGAGAGAAGAGCAAAAGCTGAAAAGCAGTTCAAGGAGACCTCGAACAAGGCAGCAAAGTGCCATCCAACACTTCAATCCAACACTGCAATCTCCCTTCCTCGAGTGCAGTCGCTTCTTTCCTTGCTCTCCCTGTTCCGCCTGCTACTATCAGTTTTTGTCTTTTTTCTTGGATCCCCAGGCTGTGCGCAACTTCAAAAAATCATTATGGAATTGATCAACTGGTCGTTGAGTGCTATACTATTTTTTAAACCAGCAAAGGGGTCCTAAAGACCCGGCCTGCCCCCGGGGGACCGACGCCTCGGGCTACGCTGCTGATCCTTGGGGAGCCTGGCGCCCGATCTGGCTCCTCTGCAGATAGAAGACTTGGAGGATGTGTACCCATTCGGATTTACTGTGGCCGGCTTTCTGCTGATTGGATGTGCAATGGCCCTGGCCTACTGCAATCAAAAGAGGGCAAAAACACTCGTGGAGTCCAAACAGTTGTCTGAAGTTTCAAATATGCATTTCAGAGGTTTGAATGAGAGACTTTCCGATCTGGAAAGAGCCATGGCTAAAACGGACCAGGCCATAGTCTATCTTGGCGACTGGTTAACCGACGAGCGAAGGAAGTTGGACAATATCTGGGGACACACAAGCGAACTTTTGAGACTTTTCCATCAGCCATGTCACTCCCTTAGAATGGACGTTTTTTCTCATTCACCATGAAATTTGGTTGTCGCTCACGACAAAATCTTAAACAGCTCCAGTATCAAATTGACTGTTGCACCGAAAAGTCTGTATTTCTTATTTGTGATTTCCTTGTCTCGAAATTGTACTTTTTGCTCTGTTTCCCACACTTAGGGCTCCTTATCTGATCTTGACCCAAGGTTGTGCTCCCAGAGAGGCAACCTCGATGTCTCTTTCTCCTCGTCTTGTGCACGCCCCTTTTCTTCAGCCTGTTCCCTCCCCGGCTCCCCAAGACCCCCCCGCCCCCCGGTCTGGTTTTGTGTCTGGTTTCAGGCAGCGCTTATGTTTTGGCTGCCTGCCGAGCTCTTTTTCTGAAAATGGACTGGTAAAATCTATCCACTGAAAAGTGTCCTTGCGAGGCTCTCGCATACCCGTGTCTATCCCACGTCTGTATTGTTACGCTCTTGCTGAAGTATTCTTATCTTGTAACCTGAATTTTTGTTTTCACCCATATTTTCATTACACAATGTGAATTGTTGTAATGACAATAAAAATTCCTGATTCCTGATGAAGAACTCCTTGCTTCAGACAATGACGACGATTGTGAAAGCTGGAATGCAACTGCTGTCTTATCAGGTGTCGAAGACATGAGGTTTGTCAAAGTGTATGATTTACCAAGACACAATCCCGCACCTGCCCTGGGTAATCATAGTCAAAGCCCTTCAAAACCTCATCCATATCAGGTCAATGCAAATTCAGCCCCGGGAGCTGAAAGGCCAAGTGATGTCTTTCAGTCTGAAAGGGAGATATGCTCAAATGCTTATGATTTATTTCTAAGAGAGCATAGGGAAGAAGGAGCAGTTGGACTTACCAAGACACCAACACCTGAGGAAGCAGAAAACTCAGCTGGAAAGGAAGCAGAAAACTCACCTGAAAAGGAAGCAGAAAGCTCACTTGAAATGGAAGCAGAGAGCTCACCTGAAAATGAAGTGGAAAATTCACCTGAGAAGGAAAATCAAAATGAACCTGAAATGGAAACTCATCATTCACCTGGAGACGATACGAGCTCAGAACCTGTGGGAGGAGGTCTTGTGGAACCGGAAGCCTAAGATCATACAGAGGTAGAGATGCCAACTCAAGAATATACAGAGGGACAAACAGAAGTAGGAATTCCTGTCAGGAGATCACTCAGACACTGTGAGCCATCACTTAGGTTCCATTATCCTGAGTAGGGGAATCCCCTTGTTTCTGTTGTTACTTCCTTGTTTCAAGAATTGAGAACCACCTTCACCAGTTCTCTCAAAAATACTACCAGTAGAGATTGGTTAACAAACATTCCTTTGAAAGTGGCAGAGTCAGTAGTTACTCAACAACCGTTTGCACATGCAACAGGACGTGCATACTTTTAAGTGGGGAGTGTGTAACCTGTTGAAAAAAAGAAACCCAACTGTTACTAAAAGTATGAAAAAAAAGTGTTAAAAATATGAGAAATATGTTGAAAATATGTGTGCTCTTTCACTGAGATTTTTTTTTATTTAATTCATACATGTATTGATTATTTCATAACTACATTCTTTATTTTATTTTTCATTCATTCATTCATTCATTCATTCATTCATTCATATTTATCATTTCATTTGATCTCAGAGGCCTTTTTGATTTAGTGGGTGGTCCTGTGGAGATAAAACTTTAAAAATTGATTTCAGTAGTTCATTTCAGTTTAGCTGAGCCGCTATTGGTTGAAGCAACGCCTGTCCCGCCCCCTACAGATGAGATACGCTGCAGTGGTGTGTGAAAGTATACATGGAGAGGTTTTGGAGTGAGAAACTTAAAAAAAGTGTAAAAATACACTTCATATTGGAAAAAAAATTTAATTGTGCGAGCAGAAAAAGTTGAACCACTGAAGGGACCCTGGGAACAGTTTGTATTGGTGTTTTATTTTGTTGTCTCAGCTGTTTTGTTTTTGATACCTTGAGATTCCGGACCCTAGATTTGGAGTGATTCTCTCCCTGACGAGGGGGATGGCAAGGCACCCGTGTGAGCATCTGGATTGAGGAGGGGCCTTTTCCATTCTTCATTCCCTTTCCTCCCAGAGTGGTAGAGTTGTGGGGAAGGACTTACACGAACAATTGAGATTGACTATTTTCATTTTGGGGAAAACATATTATTTGATTTGATTTAGGGTGCACCCCGTTAAACACATTTCAACCAAGAACAAAAATGACTGCCGGCAGTGCTTGTAAATTGTTTATTTTGTATGTTTAATACAGTGTTAATACAGTGTTTAAATTTACCTGTGTGTTCCTCTTACTCATTGTGGTGTCCAATTTCTTCTTATTACTTGCCCTACAAACCTAGTGTGTACTTACCTGTCACATGGGTTACAACAAGGACATGGCAACCCTATAGAAAAGGCAGGAAATGTTTCAACACTAGAGACACTGCTCAAGGCTCCAAAACATTTATGTGAGAAGGGGCCAGGCTCTGATCCCACACTCCATTCACTGATCAGCCCAACAAGGTCGCTCCCAAACCTGACAGGGATGTGTCGGTTGTCATGGTTACTCTTGAACCCCCTCTGTGAGCGCCGTGGTGTTTCCTCATGGTCGGAGAGCCGCCATGTTACTCTCAGCCTGTGACTCAGCCTGCGGCTGAGATGACGACATGGATCGAAGCACAGTGCCACGACCCAGCACTGAAAATCCCTCATCATCAGTAGCTCCAAATGCACGACAGAAATCACTGACGCCATGAGGCCCAGCAGGTGTAGGTCTCATCTGAATGACACAGCTTTCCTCAGCCTGAAGAGGGAGAGGCACTGTGTTAATGATGTTAACCTCCCCTCTGATAGCGTGACGCAATAGGAGAGAGAGTTTCTGGTGAGACCCAGGTATACTTTGCCCTGAACTGACACGACTCAGCTCTTTGCCCAGTTTATATTGAACCCGAGATCCCTCAAATGATCGACCATCGTAGTGGAATCTCTGACCGCTTGTTCCCGCGATCGAGCACATATCAGATAAACGTCTATGTGCAAAAATATTGTTATACCTCTGTTCCTCAACAGATGCAGAGCTGCTTCCACACATTTACTGAACACTCGGGAGCTAGTGTTGGAAAAGTTCTTTGTTTTGTGTTCTCTATGCATATTATCGGGTGATTTTCCATGATTTATATATATTGTCACATATTTAGTAATTGTCCATGATTGTCATATATGGAGTCACATAGGTCATATACAGTAGTGTGAAAGACCTTAAATCATTGAAATGCTTTGCACGCACACAGCCTTGTTTAGCTTTGCAAACCATCAGTACACGTAGATGAGGCACCAGATGTCTTCTGGCTCTTGAGAATCCAAACTGAGGGCGCCAAACACTTTGTCCACACGATTTGCTTTTCTGCTTAATCATGAAAACAATGTAAGCCTGATGATTGTAACAATAAAACCAGGAAGGGCATACGAAGAGCTCAGAGAGCATTGTGAACGGACTGTAACTGAGAGTTTCCCTCTGTGCGTTCTCTCCTCGCGAGGAATAGGAACACTACCTCTTGTGTCATTATTGTTGATCGGGGTTTGACCCTAACATTACTTGGTCCTTCGAGCCGGATGCCAAGATACCTGAGGACAGACGAGCTGCGAGGCCTGGAACCTGCGAAGGCCGTGGTCACAGCAACCGAGAAAAAGAGTTCTCCGTTAAGCACCCTTTCCGGGGCAGGAGTCCGACTTTGCGGCCCGTCTCTCCCAGGGTGACGACATCCGAACTTTGCAGAAGAAGACACAGACGAGGTGAGTGCTGTTTTAAGTGTTAAAACAGGGTAAAGTGTCCCTGTCCGATCCCAGGGGTGGATCTGAGGATAGGTGGATTGTCCCTATCTGATCCCAGCGCGGGATCTGAGGATAGGTGGTTGGTGCTGCGCAGCTGGGTCGATTGTGGGTCGATTAAACTTTGAGCGGCCGTGAGCTCTGAAATTTCCGGTTGTTTTCTGACCGTGCTTGCTTGTCTACGGAAAGGAGCAAAAGAGAGAGGGGAGAGATGGGGAGTTGTTGTAGTTGCTGAGAAAGGCAAGGACGCGTCGAGTAATTAAGTTGCAAAGATGATAGATACATAGAACTAAAACATGGGCCTGAAGCGACAACATATTTGAAACACTCGGAAAGAGAACATGAATTTGATGGGGAACCAACTGTAGAGCAGGGGTCATCAACATTTTTGGCACTGTGAGTGACACAAAGGGCTACTTGTGACGAATTTCCTCATTTTTTCAGAGGTTGATAACCCTAACCCTAACCCTCACTTTCAACTTATGTATAGCTCTACACAGTATTTATGGACCATCATAATTCACTCAGAGACAATAATTCAAAAATAAACTCTCAATGAAGATTCCTTAAAGATTGTTGCTAGTCTTAGACTAGGCAATGAGGGCTACTCCATAGGTCCTTGAGGGCTACCTGGTGCCCGCGGGCACCACTTTGGTGACCCCTGCTGTAGAGTCTATATAACAACTGAAAGAAAAAAATCTTAACAAACCGTTGAAACGAAAAAATAAAGTGGGAGAGCTACAAATGGTGGATAAGTGCATCAGAGAGGGGGAAAAAAAGGAAAAGGGGAATTGAACATGCCAAAGCAGAAGTTTGCTTTAATTGGAAAAAGAAAACGAGACACCTTAAATTGCTCCACAGCCACCACCATTTGAGGCTCCTCCAGTTCCGGAACCACCCGCGCATGCACAATACTCATAACCCACACTATTAAAAAGCCATTGAACACAATTCATGTATTGTTTGCTGATGATGTGTGTGTGAAGATATGATGTGAAGATATGTACCCTGCGGGCGATGGCAGATTCCAACAGGAGAAAAAAATAATAATGATAAGGGAAATTGAAACCACTTGTTGTTGTGGTAATGTCGGGGATCTAAACTGTGTTGTGCTTTTTCTTTCATTCAGGAATCGAAACATTGTGAAAAGTCGATGTGACTCTGGGGGAACGTGGCCAAAAATGCTGTTTTGTGTTGTTTGTGTTAGTGTCGCCGCAAATAGGAATGGCTGCCAGATTAACCGATTTGTTTTCTTCAGTTTATCCTGTCAGACAAAAGATGTCCTTTTGTTGTCTTGTTGTTGTTGTTGAATGATGATCTAGTCTTCCCTAATTCAGATCGACAAGTTAAACTGATTTTTTTGTGTGGCTGGCACATTTGCCAAAACATGAGATTTTACACGGTGATGCTTTTAAGTTTTAGTTGATAAGATAATCGTTGAGGTCCAGTCTTACAGTGTCAGTTCTCTAAGGGCTCAGAGCTCATTGCCAGGTGTGTGCATCATCAGTCAGACATCTGTTCTCCTTTCTTTTCAAATGTTACAGCAGCACTGTTTTGTATGCCTAAGTTACGTGTCCCTTCCTATGGAACTGTTTCATTTACTTCGTATGGTATCTGATGTATAAATTTTCGCCTGTATTGTGTAGTGCACTGTTTTTTGTGATGGCAGCATGTTTGCTTTTTTATTTTAGGGGACCCTTATTAAGCCTGCGGAAAAATTCTTTTTCAAATGTCCACAAATATCTGATCCTTTTCTTTGAAGTCTGAAATGGAGTCATGCCACCCACTTGTGTGTTGAAAAGGAAAGTTTATATGTGGTTTCACTGTGGTGTCTTTTGTTTTTGTACTTTGTTGGCAACCATCTTTACGTTTCGATCAACGCGCAATTTCTTAGTGTCGACTTTGCACTGAGCCACGTTGGTTCTGGTATGTGTAAGTGAGGAGTTTTCAGTGTAGAGAAATGACAGTCCCTCAGACAGGAACTGAGGGAGAAGACGAAAGGAGATGCAAATTTGAGCTGAGGGATGAGAGGAGAGGAAAGAGAGATGAGACACTTTGGTTGGGAAGTGAAGCTGTTTGGTCGACCGACACGGTGTTGGACTCTTGCTCAGAGAGGGACAATTGCTTTGGTTGAGAAAAATAAATAAATAAGAATAGAATGATGTGTGCGGAAGGTTAACCGCAAGGTAATGCAACCAATTTATGGAAGGATGTTTAAGGAAAGACATCATGCATGTTAAGAAATTTTTTTTGTTTTGTTCAAGCTACCCAGAAAATCTGCAAGGAAGAGATGTCATGGTGTTGTTGGGATTGTCTATTATGACTATTACTAAAGGAGAGCTAAAGGTCAAAAGGCTGAGAGAGTTGAAAAGAGGAGACTCTTGTGTTGCACAAGCTAGTGAATCTCCATTCTATTATTGAAACCTGGATGTTGTGGCTACTACCTCAGCCGGAATACCATAATGTGAGACTACTAACCAAACATAGGGAAAACAAAATGAAGCCTGAAAACCTAAATGTGACTGTGAGCAAGACCTAAAAGCTGTAAATGAAGCTGTTGCACAGAGAGCACCAAATGTTTGAGATCCACACGCTCTTCTGAATACTATGTGACCAGAGGCAAAATGGTTCTCTGTGATATCTGTGTGAGAATGGCCACAAGGCAAGCAAAAATAAGATTCAGTTTTGTAAAGAACAAGTTAAATGTTTAGGACATGATGTGCTGGAATGTGCTGGAAATGATGACAGAACATAGAAAAACAGCAGTGATACAGGCACCAGGGCCATCAAAAAAGAAAAAAAAACCCAAACAAAACCAAATGCCACACCACGCTGTAATAGACACTGCACATTTTGTTTTATATCACCTGCTAGTGGTTAAATTTCCACATGCCGTACTTGTTTGCAATCTAACATGCAATTTCTCTCCCCAGCAAGGCAACTATTGTTGGGTCTAAACAACGCTTTGTGTCTTTGTGTCACCAGCCTGAAACCGGTGGAGTGGATTTTTGATAGCCTCCGCAGAAGGAGAGCGCAGCGTAGAGACCACGGAGCAGGTGTTGCTCCGCAGGCTCAGAAGAAGCGACTCCGCTTGCCTTCTGGTTTCGGGTACCTTTATTAAGATATCAGAACAAAGAGTGGGTAACATACTTCGTTGCCTTATATGGCACATATAATTGGTTGGGAGAGCTAAGCTTCAGCTAGAAAGTGATAAGGCACTATGAGGGAGTGTTGGCTATCTCTTGGGTGAAGGTGAGGTTATGGTGTGGTAAATAACTAGACATCATGAGAGAGTGCTTTACTGTCGCTTGGGTGAAAAGGGCAGAAGTGTGAAAAGGGCAGAGGTGTTTTATGTGTTATGTGCACTTCCTATTCTAAGGGAGAAAGCAGTGAATACATGTTTTAATAGGCACAAAGTAAATATTTCTCACAACTATCCTGTAACATTGTTGTCAAAACCACATTCAACAATAGAAAGGTGGTCAAAACTAAATCCTGCAAATGCACTACCATCACTTTACTCGGCACAAGCAGAGTTGATCGCATTAACAGAAGCATGTAAATATACCAAAGATCGAGGAAGAGAAGGAGAGGAAAGCTAAGAGCATCATCCATGCTAGACGCATAGTTTTGTCTTTTGAAGTCTATCTTACCAAAATCACTATTTAAATGGACTGCATTTTGAGCCATGGGCCAAGCCATCTCGACAGGAGGGATGTATGTAGGACCCACTCCCCTCCGACTTTTGGAACAAAGAGAAGTGAAGCAAACTAACCAAATGCCGAGTGATTTCTCCTTACAGGGGACATCTGAATTGAAGAATGGTGACTGGGTGTTCATCTGCATCATCAAAGGAAAGAACTGGTCCAGTCCACGGTGGGAGAGACCATTCAAAGTATTGTTGACAACACCCACAGCTGTAAAGATTGCTGAATGAACGACGCGGATACACCAAAGCCATTGAAAAAAAAAAAAAAAAACAAAAACAAAAAAAAAGACAACATCAGAGCCTAAGTGACATCAACGGGTAAAGGTGAATATACTCCGAAGGCCTGTACAGGCCCGGTACAGTCATATTCCCTCATATTCCCTCTCCGCAACTCTGCAAAAATTATGACAACACCGCTCCTGATCAGCCTATTAGGCTGCACCATCATCACGATTGTGCCTGCTGCTGTTTCAGCAGGGTCATCAGGGAGAACAACAGATCAAGGCTTCTGTGACACTGGATATGAAAATGGACATGAGATACAACTAGGATACGACCTCAGAACTAACTTATGTCTAAAAACTGGTGAGACAAACTTTTTGATTCCAGTCAAAGACTTGTTTCCAGGGATGGATCAACCAGTCCTGCTACATCACCTACTACACGGAGTCGTCATGGGCTGCAGTCGCAGACCACACAGGAACTAACTGGCAGGCCAGATGCGAGACACCGCAGGCAAAACAAATAAAGAGTAAAGTGTTGCTCGCACACATGTATAACAAGGGATTATATTAGTTATACTGTGAATTCAAGTGAGGGCAATTTGTTTACACACAGGAAACATGAATGTCTGGTTTTGTGCTTGTAGATATATGATGTAACAATTTATGATCCCCAGACCAGCATCGTCATCTGTCAAAACCCTCCTATTCATTCAACAACCACATTACCTCCCAGAGCATCAGTGGGATCGGTACCGGCAAAAGTGAAGCATAAAATTATTGTTCTGGACACTAACAAAATTATAATAGAAAGAATATCAAACTATGCAAAAATGCTCAGATGATCGAGGACTGAAAACAATATGTACTACTACATCCCGAGGTAAAGGTAGACAATCATTCAGTGCCACACTTTGATTTAAATGTAAGTGGTAACTTAACTGTTGAAAGGAGGGCAACCAAGATAATCACCAACGTCAATGTGGGCAAGATGAATACCGATTTGTGTTGTATCATAATAACAGACGGAGTTGATGATCTAACTACAGTATGTGCTGAAGTTTATTGGTGGTGTGGAGGACGACGACGGTACATTTTCTTGCCATATACTTGGAGTGGACGATGCACACTTGTAACCTTCTCTTATCAGCACGCATATCTGAATTACATGAGAAAAAAGGGTTGGAATCATGAAAGCTACCTAATTATGCAAGGAAAATTGTCCCCCTTGCTGACTGATGGCTCACCTGAATGGATTGATTCTATAGAAACTCCAAGAGGGTTCCCAGATGAGTACAAACTGGTGGATCAGGTATAAACAGGATTTGAAGCTTTCCCTATATTCCACTCACTATTTCTAGTTACAATACATAAGAGCATTGCTAATCATATTGATGATGGTTTTCGAGCTGTACACGAAGAGTTGGCTGCGACCTCTCTGATGGCATGGCAGACACGAATGGCAGTGGAAGTGCTCCTGGCGGACAGGGGAGGGGTATGTTCTGTGTTCAGTACAGAGGGCTGTACGATGATTCCCAACAATATTGCACCTGATAATCCGTGTACGATTCGTTCTTTCGATTTTAGTTTGAAAAACGGAAAAAAAAAAAAAAAAAAACTACTTTTTTTGATTTTCGATTGAAAATCGAATATCGAAAAACGAAACCTGCTGCCGTTTTTGGTTATATCGTTTTGCAATCAAAATCCAAATTTGAAAAACAAAAATTGGAAAAAAGGCCAGTTTTTTCATTTTTCATCTTCCGGCTCGGACCGAAAACACGAAATGGAAAAACCGGACTGAATTGGATTTTATTCTTTCATTGGTCCGGCTTACGTGACCCGGAAGGTTGGTTATGAGCGCTAACTTGCTAGTGATCACCGTCACCATGAATGTCTTGAGCTACGTCTTGTTTAGAGGGTCAAAGCGGGTGACTCTCAAAGAGGAGGACATGATAAATGAAAAAATAAGCAGGATTTCCTGATAAATGTTTTCATTAAGAAACATGGCCAGATTTTTCTGATCTATTAAGAAGAGCGCTGTGCTTAGCACATAGCGCACGCTCGGCGTCGTAACCATTCATTGTGTATGCGCGCCGTAGCCGTTCATTGAGTATGATCGATGACCAGTCTGAGCTTTTCTGTGAAATTGCACTCTACTTTTCACCACAAACGTAGCCTATTCTACATTTTTCATAAATCTCTCGCCCCACTTTTTCAAAGGTTCATGGCTCCACTTTATACATCACAGATGATACGAATGTTGCCATATTTCCCAGGACTGATGGTCACGTCAGATCAATCAATCTCCTGGCGAGGGGGTATTATGAGGTCCATGGTGAGAGTGAGGATGTAGAGGAGCCATCTAGTGCCTCCTCCTCTGGACCACACAATCCCACCCATTTCGCCCTCCGCCGCCCACTTAGTGCTGCTGCTATCATGGTTTTGGGTAGATGCCGGACCCACATGCAGAGAAACTCTCAGGGAAGAGAGAGTGAAACAATGTTTATTTCCAGTATGCAATTATGGATACGGTGGTCCTGGTAGGTTGTCTGCCTGGGGTACGAGGGGGCAGCCTTGTTAGGGAAGGTGCGATCCTGAAGACAGTGGGAAAAACAGTTGGCAGGGCTGGGAACTTGGAACGTGCTGGAGTCACTGGGAAAGCCTGGGGCAGGGGTCGGCAACCCAAAATGTTGAAAGAGCCATATTGGACCAAAAAAGTAAAAAGCAATCCTGTCTGGTGCCGCAAAAAAATTCAAAAGCCTCATATAAGCCTTATTAATGAATCAAATATTTATATATTAACATTTTTACACCATTGGAAAACGTTAAGAATCTTTGTGTCACATTTTTCCTCCCAGAAAAAAACATATGAAAACAAAAAAAAAATGTTTTTCCCATTTTTATCCATTGTCACACATTTTTGAAAATTCCCCAGGGAGCCACTAGGGCAGTGCTCAAGAGCCGCATGCGGCTTCAGAGCCGCGGGTTGCCGACCCCTGGCCTGGGGATACAAGAGAGAGGATAATCTCAAATAGTTCAGACAGACACAGGAAATTGCTCGGAAGTAGCCTTAGTGTTACCGCTCGGATAACGCTCAGGCGCTGCACTGCTGGCAACTGGCTCCTTTATCCTGTGGGAAGAATGATGAGCGCAGGTGTGTTGTACACCTGCAAATGATCAGGCCTCATCAAAGTATGGTCCCGTGGATGCCCTCTGGTGGAACCTATAGGTGAGAGCCAGCTAAAAACACCCCTGCCCTGACACCATCCCCCCCTCAAAGGCCACCGCCCGGTGGCCCAGATGACTGCAGAGCCTCGAAGTCTGAAATGAGTGAGGGGTCGGGATGGCCGAACGAGGCACCCAGGAACGATCCTCCGGCCCATATACCTCCCAGTCAATAAGATACTGGCACCCCCGACCTCGCCGACGGGAGGCCACAATCCGGCATACGCTGTAAGCCCATCAATGACCCGGGCAGGAGGAGGGGGCACAGAAGGGGGCCACAGTGCAGCAGCACGAACTGGCTTGATCCGAGAATCATGGAACATGGGATGAATCCAGAGGTTGGGGGGCAAACGCAGACGGACAGCAGTGGGACTGATGACTGACTGGACTTCGTATGGACCAATAAACCGTGGGGAAAGTTTCCTGGACATGGATTTCAATGGGACATCCTTGGAGGACAGCCACACCTGCTGGCCAGGGGAGTACTGAGGAGCAGGGATGCGTTTCCTGCCAGCAGTCCTGTTGTTCTGCTCCGCCGTACGATGGAGGGCTGCAACAGTGTTGGTCCAGACCTGTTTGCACCGGCGGATGTAGTGCTGTGACAGAGATGTCTCTCTCATCCGGTCGGAAGAGTGGTGGTTGATAACCCAGAGAGACTTCAAACGGGGATAAACCGGTTGCAGATGAAACATGCGAATTATGTGCATACTCAACCCATGGTAGGTACCGATTCCAGTCAGAGGGGTTTGTGGAGGTTAGGCAACGGAGGGTGGCTTCGAGTTCCTGGTTCAGACGTTCAGTCTGACCATTAGACTGTGGGTGGTAACCAGAGATAAGACAGACCTTGGCATCGAGGGCAGAACAGAAATGTCTCCATACCTGAGAAAGAAACTGGGGCCCACGGTCCGACAGGATCTCAAGGGGAATTCCATGGAGACGGAAGACATGTTTGACCAGGAGTTGGGCTGTTTAGAGAGCTGAAGGCAGTTTCCTGAGAGAAATTAGATGACATGCCAATGTCAATTATAGTGAATATCTTGGTCATACCTTGAGAAGTGGGTAATACAGTCACAAAGTTTATGGCTATATGAGACCAAGGGCGTTTGGGTATGGCAAGGGGTTGAAGCGAACCAGCTGGGGGGCGATTGAAGGACTTGTTTCTGGCACGGACAGAACAGGCAAGAACATATTCCTGTATATCTTTGTGTAGCAATGGCCACCAGAACTTGTGGGTGATGAGAGCTATAGTGCGACTGATACCAGGGTGACAAGAGAACTTTGAGGAATGGAACCACTGTATCAATCTGGAACGAACAGAAAACAGGGCGTAGATGGTGTTCTGGGGAGGTGGTCTGGGGTCTGGTTCCCTTAATTGCGCTTGTGCAACCACTTCTTCAATTTCCCAGGTGACTGTTCCGATGGTGCAGCTGGGGGGTAGAATTGTGGCTGGTTCCCGTTTCTCCTCATTGGGGGAGAATTGGCGGGACAGAGCATCTGGCTTGATGTTTTTGGACCCTGGACGATAAGAAATGGAAAGGTTAAAGCGAGAGAAAAACAGGGACTGTGCTGTCAAAACAACTAATTGGCACCAAATTGGCGGAGGATTGAATGATTGGTGTCAATCACCACTCCTGAGTTGCTCAGCACCTGATGGCACTTCCTGATTGAGGAAGTGCATGCACTCGAACCAGGAGGTGTTTTGTTCACTGGGACGGTGGAGCAGGGAGAACACTGCATAGAGGAAGACAAAGGACTCTTCCACAGATTGGAAGTAAAAAGACTGAACAATCGCAACAAGCCATCACGGGGAATGCCACTGGTGTGACAAGTGTTTATTTCATATTTATTGTTATACTGAACTGTTTAAGCCTTTGTTATATTGAAGTTCAATTTACCCCATGTTGTCTGGCATTTAATGTAGAGAGCACAAAATGAAATGAATGTTTGCTCCCAGTAATTAAGATCTTTAGGGTCCAATTTCAATTAATGAATTTAAGTTATTTTAGTATGATGGGACTTATGACATCTGGTATTTTGTTTTCTCTTTTCTTTGAGGTTTTCAACCTATAATTGCATGTATTCAACTAGTTCAAATTAAAACAAATGAAATAAAGAAGAAGTTGAAGTATTGAGTTGACCACAGATTCCCCTGTTGGCTAAGCCGTTTTCAAGTTGGGCAGAAGGATTAAGAAAATTTCCAAATAACTTGACAGGGACCAATGAGATTGTCTGGGGTTAAGACGTTTTGCAGACTGGAGATATGACAAGTTCTTATGAGCGGTCCAAACCAGCACAGGATGTTCAGCACCCTCCAACCAATGCCGCCACTCCTCGGGGCGGAGTTAATAGCTAGGAGCTCCCAGTTTCCCACATCATAATTCCTTCCTGATGGGGTGAGTCTGCGGGAGAAGAAAGCTCATGGGTGGAGCCTCTTATCAAGCTCTGAACGTTGGGTCAGGACAGCACCAACTCCCATGTCAGAAGCATCCACTTCCAAAATGAATTGCTTGTGGGGGTCAGGCTGCACCAAGATAGGTGCTTGTGAAAACATTTCCTTCAGTTTAAGGAAGGCCCTTTCAGCGTCTGGAGTCCAGCTGAAAGGCGTCTTGATGGAAGTGAGCGCAGTTAGTGGCGCGGCAACTTGGCTGTAGTTTCTGATGAAGCGTCTGTAGAAGTTGGCAAAACCCAGAAACCGCTGTAGCTGTTTTCTAGTCTGAGGTGTGGGCCATTCATTTACTATAGTAAGTAGTATAAGTAGTAGTATAGAGTATGTCATCCAGATAAACGAACACGAAGATGCTTAGGGAATCACGGAGCACATCATCGATGAGTGACTGAAACACTGAAGGGGCGTTGCAGAGACCAAACGGCCTGACCAAGTACTCAAGTGTCCCAGAGGCGTCTTGAACGCCGTTTTCCACTCATCTCCTTGATGGACTCGGACGAGGTGATAGGCGTTGCGGAGGTCAAGTTTAGTGAAAACACGGGCATCGTAGAGTGGTTCGAATGCCGAGGAAATAAGTGGCAGGGGATAACTGTTCTTGATGGTAATTTGGTTGAGGCCACGGAAATCAATACAAGGTCATAGGGTCCCATCCTTCTTGGACACAAAGGAGAAGCCCGCCCCAAGGGGAGATGAAGAGTGTCGGATTAGGCCAGCTGCCAGGGAGTCATTAATGTACTTTTCCATCGCCTCCGTCTCTGGGCGGGATATGTTATACAAACGGCTGGTGGGGAGCGGGGCTCCAGGCAGCAGGTCTATGGGGAGGTGGTGAACATGCTTTATCCTTACTGAAAACCAGTCTGAGGTCCATATAATTGGAGGGTACATTACTCGGGTCCAGGGTTTCCGCGGAGAGAGCCTCCCCTTGAGGGCTCGGTAGTACAGCTGACAGAAGACAGGATGAGAGGCAGCTGGGTGACCAAGCTTCAATGCGATGTTCCAACCAGTTGATGTGTGGATTGTGTCTTTGCAGCCAGTCAAACCCTAAGATTATGGAGGGATGGGATGACGAAAACACGTAGAATGACAGACTCTCATGGTGATTACCTGAAATGACGAGGTTGAGGGGTTTTGTCTGGTGGGTGACCTGGGGTAACTGTATGCCATCAAGAGCTTTGGATCTCAGAGGCTTTTCCAAAGGAATTGTCTCAAGGTTGCACTGAGTGACCATGGATTGAGCAATTAATGTTTGCTCACATAGTCAACTAGGGCACTTAGATGAACAGAGTCACCTCCTAAGCACAAGGTAGCAGGAAGAAGAAGTCTGGGCTGGGTAGGGCAAATTGGTTGGTCCGCCAGTCTCCCCGATTCTACTGACGGACCTTGTCGGGGACCCTCTCCTTTGATCGGATGGGACAGGCTGCGATGAAATGTTCTGGACTCCCACAATACAAGCACTGACGGGACTGCATCCTCTTCTGCCGTTCCTCGGGTGTTAAACGGGTCCAACCAACCTGCATGGGTTCTGGTTCAGGAGAGGATGAGACACTTAAAGGCTGTGATGAAAAGGGAGAAGATGAGTTAGATGAACAACTCTGAGGAAGTAACTGTCTCCGATAAGACCTCTCCCTAGTTCTTTCCTTCAGACGATTATCTATGCGTATTGCCAAAGCAATTAAATCATCCAAGGTCTTAGGTTCATCAACAAGAGCCAACTCATCCTTTACAGAGTCGTTCAAAGCATGAAAAGAGACGCTCTTCCGAGCACTTGAGTTCCATCCAGATGAGGCTGCTGCGGTGTGGAATTCTATGGAAAAATCTGAAACAGTCCTTTGTCCCTGTCTCAACTTCCATAACCCTCTTGACACTGACACTGGGTCAGAATCCTGTCCAAATGTCATCCTGAACTCCTGAACAAACTCTTGGAGGCACATGTTGAATCGAGGGTAGTTCTGGAACCGAGCTTCAGCTCACTTTAAAGCTCTTCCACAAAGCAGACCAATCACATGGGAAATCTTGGCGTCATCACTGGAGAGAGACTGGGGAGCACGGTTAAAGACAAGAGAACACTGGAGAAGCAAGCCCCCACAATCACCTAAATCACCTGTAAACAGTCCTGGCGTTGGAGGGGTAACATCTCTGTAGGGCATAGACTGAGGAAGTGGTGTTGGTGCAGTTGCACCATCTAGAGATTGAGGGGGCATCTCACTGGTGGACAAAGTCTGTAAGGCCGCAGAGAGCTGTGCGAGTACCTGGTTGGTAGTTGCTTGTTGGTCAGAGAGGGAGCGGAGAACAGCATCATGGGACTGGATAATGGTTGTCTGTTCAGCAATGATCTCCCTGAGAGCTTCTGCTGAGTCCAAATGGCCTGAGCATTCTGTCATGGTTTTGGGTAGATGCCGGACCCACATGCAGAGAAACTCTCAGGGCAGAGAGGGTGAAACAATGTTTATTTCCAGTATGCAATTATGGATAGGGTGGTCCTGGTAGGTTGCCCACCTAGGGTACGAGGAGGCAGCCTTGTTAGGAAAGGTGCGATCCTGAAGAGAGTGGGAAAAACAGTTGGCAGGGCTGGGAACTTGGAACGTGCTGGAGTCACTGGGAAAGCCTGGGGATACAAGAGAGAGGATAATCTCAAATAGTTCAGACAGACACAGGAAATTGCTCGGAAGTAGCCTTGGCGTTAACGCTTGGATAACGCTCAGGCGCTGCACTGCTGGCAACTGGCTCCTTTATCCTGTGGGAAGAGTGATGAGCGCAGTTGTGTCGTACACCTGCAAATGATCAGGCCTCATCAAGGTATGGTCCCGTGGAACCTATAGGTGAGAGCCAGCTAAAAACAACCCTGCCCTGACAGCTGCAGGTTCAGCTTTATCTGCAAGGCTCTCTCCAAGAGCACCTGTGGCAAAGACTTTTCAAAGGTGACCAAATTTAAGTGTGTCTGTCAGTCAGTCAGTCAACCATAATTGTTGTGAATTTGATGCACTGTCTATATTACAAGAGTTAACAATGAATTGAATAAAGAACAACTATTACCATTTTCAGGACCGTCTTCGTTGCGGCCAGAGGTGAACAACCGTGTCAACTATCCATTGAAACGGGCTCTGGTGCACCTGCAGGACCAGGAGGTTGTAGACATGGAGGACAATGTCACAAAATTCTGCCCGTCAAATCTTTCATTTCATTTTGTGCTCTCTACAACAAATGCCAGACAACATGGGGTAAATTGAACTTCAGTATAACAAAGGCTTAAACAGTTCAGTATAACAATAAATATGAAATAAACACTTGTCACACCAGTGGCATTCCCCGTGATGGCTTGTTGCGATTGTTCAGTCTTTTTACTTCCAATCTGTGGAAGAGTCCTTTGTCTTTGTCTATGCAGTGTTCTCGCTGCTCCACCGTCCCAGTGAACAAAACACTTCCTGCATCGAGTGCATGCACCTCCTCAATCAGGAAGTGCCATCAGGTGCTGAGCAACTCAGGAGTGGTGATTGACACCAATCATTCAATCCTCCGCCAATTTGGTGCCAATTAGTTGTGTTGACAGCACACCTCCCACTTGAGCTCCTGCTTCCTGAACCCAAGGAGGTCACCTCATTCTTCTCCCGAGGCTGTCCCTTGTCCTCCAAGTTGTTCCTCCACAGAAATAAGGACAACAAGACGTCTGACATCTCTGTGGAGAATAGTGGCAGGGATTTTGGCTGCCTTTTTGGTTGTCTTACTCATGGCTTCCTCATTAGCCTGTTTCCTGATCATGACGGGGTAACTGGGAAATGTCCTGACATCTGCGTCTCGAACAATTCCGTCCTTGTCAGAATTCACATTGATCACTCTGGCCAACTTGAACTGGCATCTGAAGGCGCTTTGATCGGCTAGCCAGACAATGTCCCCAACAGCAACATTCCTCTCTCTTGTGTGCCACTTGCTTCTGACAAACAGGTTGGGACCTGCCAACTGACACCACTTTCTCAAGAATTTGTTCATTTCAGATTGGATGACTTTCAATCTTTTGTAGGCGTAGCCTTCGAATTGGAAGTCTCCTGGGTCACCTCTCGAGCAGGCCCGTCCAAACAGGAGTGAATTTGGTGTGATGTAGTTGATACATCCTTCTTGGATTTGTGCCCGTGCGTCTATAGGCCGCTCATTGGCCAGGTTGGCTGCCATGTACACAAATGTCTGGAACTCTCCCCACGAAAGGGCACCATCACCACCCAGGTTCTGCAGGGCTCTCTTCACTGTTCTAACAGCTGCCTCTGCCGCTCCGTTTCTGTGGGGTGAGTCTGCTGGATGAATCTTCCAGCACCACTTAGTGTCGTGCTTGGCAGCCTCCTCCTCCACTCCAGACCGATCCAGGTGCTCTAGGAATGAGTAGAGGTCTTCTAGGGCAGGTTTGGCCCCGACAAAGTTCGTTCCAGGGTCCGACCAAACCTTCCTCGGATGCCCTCTCAACGATGTAAACCTCTGGTAGGCAAGTAGAAATCCCTCTGCTGACAGGTCACTGACAATGTCAGCATGGACGG
>OMPJ01046482.1:0-19438 GCA_900312935.1 Carapus acus | reverse complement strand
CTATGAGTGAGATAAAAAGGTGAGAGGGAGAGAGAGGCGGTGCCACGCTCTGCAAACAAGCCTCAACCTCGGGTCGAAAGGGAAAGTCCAGTGTGTTCGTATTTCCAGTGTACACAGAGAGACACTGGGGAGTGTGAGCAGGTGTATACACTGACCAGGGAATATAACACGCGCTCACACGTGTGTGCGCACACACACTATGTTGGCAATCAGCTCTGGTTTCACTCAGTTCCACGTCTCGCACGCGTTTTCTGACAGCACCACATGCGGCCGTTCAAACCCCCTGCGAGTGTGGCGGTATTCCTAGCCCCCCTGATTGAGGTGCAGACGGGAGCAAAAATCCCAGCAGGCTCAGTGCTCAAACCCACGGATTGGCACCCACACTTCCAAGTAGGGCTGGGCGATTTGGCCTAAAAAAAAATCTTCGATCTTTTAAAGAAAAATTCAATTTTTGATTCGATTTTTTTTTCAATGCACTTAAAAACAACTGCAGACATCTGACATTGTCAAAGTGCAACTTTATTGCTGTGGTTGCCCTCAGAGTAAAAATGCATATAAACAATCCAAAATAAGAAGTAAATGAGGCTCTGTCATTCAGCAATTTCAAGCTTGATATAATGGACTGTCAGACTCATATAGGGCTGCATCGTCCGGCTGGACCATAAGTCCGTGTTGCCAAAGTAAAACGCCACCTCCTCCAGCTCAGCGCGGATCTTGTGCCAAGAGGCAGTGTACAGGTGAGGCAGCGCTACGCTGGTGAAATTCTTGCGACTGGGTGCAACGTTCCTTGCATCTAAAACTTTCAACAAGTGATTAAAGCCTCGCTTTTCAACAGAATAAACTGGCAACATGTCTGTGGCAATATAAGACGTGATGGCCTCTGTAATCGCTTTCCAACGCGCTCCATTCTTATCACAATATCATGTTTATTCTTCAGGTGCTGGAACAGATTAGTTGTACTGCTGCTTCCGGCAGCTACAGCCTTTAAACATATTTTACAGTTGTTGTTCGTCTGACGGATCAAAACCAAACCGGTTCCAAATGATTGATAGTTGTGCCTTTCTTTGGAAGTAACTCTTGTTTACATGCTGCCGTGCCATGTTGTTTGTAATTGTGTTGCGCGTGGGAGGGGGCGGGCTCACATTGCGCTACGGAAACCCACAAGAAACGAAGTGGGAAAAATGTCGAAAAACTCGAATTTTCAAGATAAAATTCGTTTTCAGCTACAAATTCGATAAAATCGATTAAATAGATTTTTTGCCCAGCCCTACTTCCAAGGTAACAATTTTAACTCACAGCAGAAAATAAGAAGGGGAAAATATTCCAGCTTCTCATCCAAATGAAAATCCCTGCACACCCACGTGGCTCCTCTCGCTTATTAGCCTTGTTAGCTTGGCTTGCGTTCCCACTCGAGCAAAGAGGCCGAGAACTTGCCGAGGTCATGTCTCGACTTTGAAAGCAGAGGGGAGCAGGTGCGACGGCCGATTCACGCGCACACGTACAAAGAAAGCTGCCGTCGGCTAATACAGAGCGGGTGATTGATGAAAACCTGTGAATCAACTGCAGCTAAAATATCGAGTGTTTCACTTTGTGCGTGCGTGTACTTGCCTTCAATTGGCTGCTGCACCTCGCCGTTCTCCTGTTTGATCTCGTTCATCACTTTGTGTTTCCTCTTCTCCTTCTCCCTCTCTTTGACCTTCTTCTTCTCCCCCTCCTCTTTGTCTCTCTCCTTGGTCTTGTCCTTGTTTGGGTGATCTGTCCAGGCAGAGTGGGGACAGAGTGGGGACAGATTGAGGTCTAACATTGAGGTCACACACATTGATACAAACACACATACACAGGCCTCTGTCTGCATCAATCAAATATTTGTTTTGGTCATTTTTCGCACCAGAATCTGTTAAATTTCCTGTCCACAGCTGAAGTGTAAAGCATCAAAAGTGAAGAAATGTGTTTAAATATCGGTGAATGTGTATATCATTTGCACAGGGATCATTATGCCAGTCTCTCAAAAAATCTGAAGTGAGTATCTGAGGCGCAGCACTGCTGATTTTCATCAAGCTCTTCTCGCTTTTCACCCCCAGCTGCCTTTGATTCTTTCCTCGCTTTCATTCCTCCACCACAAAGGACTAAAATCCCTCCTTTATTTTTCCATGCTGCTTCTTCGCCGGCGTTTCCTCCACCTTCCTCCAGAACTTTGTTCCTTTGAACTGGTGGAGGGAAAGGAGGTGGGAGTGAGGGAGGGAGAGAGAGAGAGGCGAGGCGAAGCCGAGGTTCTGTGGGCTGCTCGCCCCGGGTCAGCAGGGGGCGGGTTCACACTTTCCCCGGATCAAAGGAGAAAACGCTTTGGAATTATTTTTCTCTAAAAAGGGGGCGACAGCAGGATGGAGAACAGGCCGAGTTGATACTTTCAAGCAAAATGTTTGAATTGTCATCCCGGCTGTTACTTTAATGGAGACCAACGTCAGGACGAATGTTAACGCGGCATTTTAAGGCCTTTCAGGGACGAGCGCGCATAATCGGCACGGCGGCCAGCTCGTGAAAAGTCACAGCGACAAATTCGGAGAGGGAGCGATGAGAGGCAGATGAGCAAGGAGGCAGGGATGTAGTGAGGGGAGAGGGGGAGAGAGGGAGAGAGAGGGAGAGAGAGGGGACAGCGTGTTAACGCACTACAGCCACAGGCTCCTTAAAATAAAGATAAAAACCTTCTGCACGGTGCAGGAGGAGGGACGCCTCCGCTGCTGCAGTGCTGAAGGTCACAGGCTCCATTAGGCCAGGAGGGAAAATGGAAAAACAAACACGAGGAGAGGCGTCCAACTGTAAATCTCAGTTTGGAGACACGGAGGACAAAGACTTCTCTTCCTCTCCTATTTATTGACATTGTGAAGACATTTCATGTTCGTAAATACCCCATTGTACTTGATAGTGTACACAGAGGAGTTTATTCTCACACTCACACCTCAACGTTCTCTCTCTCTCTCCACGTAAAGGCGACAGAAGGAGACATATTGTTGGCCTAATCGTGGTCCGAACAGCCGCACGGGGTCCAGACCGAGTGTGTCAAAACGCAGCCGGTGAGAGAGAGAGAGCGAGGGACACAAAAACACACTCGGTAAACTTTGAGGTCTGTGCTTTTGGACTTGCACACCGGAAAGCACACAAACACACACACATCTACAGATGGCCAGCCCACACACCCTTCGCACTGGAGTAGGAAACGTGCGTTATCTACCACAACAAACTTAACGTGGAATCAGCTGTCAGACCAGCAAAGTGTTGTCATAAAAGGCCGGCGTGCATTTCCTGTCTTACAGGAGGTGAATCTCCCAGCATTGCCGAGTAAGTGACAGCCGAGTTCAGCGGTGGGCGGCTCAGTGAGCTACCTGGGCAGCACTGAGTGATTCGGTTGCTCAAGGACACTCCAACATGGCTTCCAGCGAAGCCTGGAATCAAACCATCGAGATTGTGCTTCCTGAGCTCCTGCTGTGTCATGTTGCCCTGCTGACCTAATTCCAGTAAATTCTCGCCCAATTAAAGTTGTGCGAATCAAGTTAACTCCATCCTCGACCCCTGTTTGTTTCAGGGTGTTTGTTAATTCCTAATACTGCAGATTTCTGCCCCAGGCATAGCGCTGCTCATCCAAAACACATGGCTCATGGCATTATTGCTGCAATGCCACTCTATCGATCCCAGTAGGAAAATTCGTCCCTGCAGGAAGGTCGGCAACGATGAGCGTGGTGGGCCGAGCGGCTCAAGGACGCTCCCCCCCGCCGAAAATCCCCAGGCCTTTAAAAACGATGATCCTCCTCTTCGGCAGCAGCACTCCGTCTAACATTTACACCCACCTGCCCGACTGAAAATACACCGTTATCGAATTTGATATATCTTGTTACGCTGGCCCTCTGCCAGCGTTACCTCCGGGCACCGTCAAGCCGAGTAGGATGACAGACGTTTTTAGGCTATTTGTGGGCACCTCTGGCATGAATAGGGCATTTAGCTGATTTAGTGATATGCACGTTATTAAACTGTTGGCATATTCATTAATGGTTTTCGGCTGTTTGCCTTTCAGGGCGTTGCTCTGGATCACAGACTTGCTCTACCTGGCATTGACTACCATTCCAGTAAACCGGTTTGGGGTTTGATATTTTGCCTCAATAGCACTTGGGCTGTTGCGGTGACACATTGGTTTTTGGTGGCAACATACTTTGCAGACAGCACTGGGTCAGTGTGGTGAAGACACTCAAACACAGCAACAAAACAAAAAGTGAATAGCAGCACAATAAAAGTATTTTCCAACACCCATTCTGATGTTATGATTGAATTTAACTATAAGCGAAGAACTGAAAACCTCTAACACATGCTCCAAACATTGTGACTTCACTCTTGTGCCTAGTGCACTCGGGCTCTTATTTTTAGCTGCACAGAGAAGTGTTTTTTTAAAGTTTGACGACTTTTGCATGCCTCAACGCTATATTACGAAAACACACAGACTTCTTTTCTGGCTGCTGTTGGCGTTGGGGGCTCGTCATGACCTCGCGAACTAGCCGACTGGAAAAGTGTTAAAACACACACTCTCTCTCTCTCTCTCTCTCTCTCTCTCACACACACACTATGACCTGTCTAGCATTTCAGTCACATACACAATATAATCTTGTGCATAGAGACTGAAAGGCACAGACGTCAAAATGTTTGTACAAATGGATACAATACTTTGTGATCATAAGACCACATTGCCAATCCAAATGTTAGATACACGGCTAAATAAATATTATGTCTGATTTGTCTATTGCCATAGATATTGTTTTTTTTATGATATTGTGCAAAATTGGATCACAATGCTAAGAGACAAGTGATCACACGTTGGTGGATTTGTAAAAATTTTAACATGATATTCTTAAACCAAAATATCTAGTACAGGCATGAATTAAATGTGCTTTACATGACGGCATGTTTTTAGTTTTTTTATATGATCACTATAGATTGTAAGATTATCAAAATGGATCATAATGCGGTGTCCACCATCGAAATAAGATTTCTGGAGCACTGTGAGGTAAATCTATGTATATTTTCTTTAAATTATTGACGAGAAAATCCCAAATAACAGAGATATTTAATCCAGGAGAAAGTCTATGTAAAAAGACCCTCTCCTGACCGGTGTGGGAGAAGTTCCAGCCATAGATCAGCCTGGAAATGCGTAGCCGAAAACGAAGCGCCGAGGCCGGCCAGATGGGGAAGATGGAGCGTCAACACGGCGCGGAGCTCCGTGTCTGTCTCCACAGCGCCGCGGGGCACCGAGGGGGGCGTGGTGCTCCACCAAAACAACACTTAGCCCATAATGGCGGCCGGCTGTCATATTGTTATGTCAACAGCGTGTAGTTTAAACACTGAATATTTCGCCATTTAAACTGCATTTTTCGTGTATTTACATCAGAACCATGTGTGGTCGTCCCTTCCACCGCGGCGGTTCGCCATGCTACGGTTTACTTCGAGTAGTTGCACTACAACGCGGTAAAATGTTGATATTATCAGGCGTATGGGGAAGGAAATTGAGGTAAATTGTTTCAATTTGGCTCGGGTGAGGTTGAACCGCAACGGCCGCGATGCCGCGAAGCATCGCCGCGGACGTCGGAGGGTTCACAAGCGGGGCGAGCAGGCGGCCATGGCCGGTGGATATACTGCGTAAAGAGCGGTGAACGAGCGCTTTAACCTGGCGATAGAACGCCTGGTCGACGCGGTGGGCGCTGCTGACGTTTCTTCGTCCGAAAACGGGACCGTCCAGGAAGGGTAGACAACTACGCTCCCGCGGCCACATGTTTGCCGCCCGGGCGGGTAGAAAATACCAGAACATCGCCGACGGCAGGCAAACATGGGAAACTTTACAAATTCGGTCCGTTGTCGTGTTTTACCTGCATAACTGACACATGGCGGGAAAACGATGACGGCCTACCTTTGAGTGGAGACATAACATCTCCATTTTGTCGTTTCCCGGCTGAAATATTGTTAAAAGCGCCGATATTTCCGTCGTTGTTGGCGCCGGTGCTGCTCACGAGTCCGGCGGGCACCAGCCGGGGTTTCTTCCTCTCCTCCCCGTCTGCTCTGTTCGGCTCGCCGTCTTTCTCCCGCGGTTTCTTGGATTTCGGCGTTGTAGGGGGCGTTTTGTGGAGAAAAACATCGCCCTGTCTGAGGACTTTCTGCATGTTTGTCGGCGCCTGGGATCCACCTGCAGCGGGCACTGCCGGGCTGTTGCTGCTCGACTTGGCCGGGCTTAAGCTCCACATAGCCATTGCCGCCGCCGCCACTGCGGAGCCGTAACTCTGCTTGTGGGGCTGCCGGAGTTGCTCTTTCCCGCCGCTGCCGCCTGCAACTCCCGCGTCCATGCTGAGTTTCTTGGCTTTGAGGCTTCGCTCCTCCACTCGGACCCTCTTGGGCGGCGGCGGGTTGCATTCGCGAGGAGACTGGCAACGGTTGTCCGGGGCTCCCCTCGCCTCGGTCGGCGTGGTGGACAGGTTTTTCACCGGAACGGCTGTCGGGGCCACCGCAGCGGTCGCGGCGGCGGCAGCGGGGTCGGTCCCCGGGAGGTGGACGGAACCCGGCGGTTCAGCCATCTTGAGGCTTCTCTCTATTTACTCTCTTCCCTCAACCACCGCCGCTGCTGTTTTTTTGAGAGGCGCGAGAGGCAGCGAGGGGGCGTGGCTATTATTGGATTGACACTCGGGGCCCGGGGGGCGGGGCTTGGGCCTCCAGGACAGGTTGAGGGGAAGAATCTCGTTCCTGTCATCGTAAATATGTCGCTCCGGGCTTATGTCCGAAATATGACCTTTAATAAATCACAGGAAGAATAAGTGGACTATTTCATGAATTGCAGATTCTGTAATGGCACAATATTAAGATTTGCATCGTTGTTTATATCTTACAAGAATGAATACAAAAATGAGGAAGCCAACACCTGACTTACTCAGGCCAAGACGGATTACTGCGTTGATTTAATAAAATTACAGTTGTAAAAATCTCTCTGAAGTTGTATAAAACCGCTTAATTTCATGGTGTTGCTAATGGGGGATGTGTTGGGTCTTTGTGTGTTCATCTTGTAGAAATTGAAAGTTGAAATTTTAAATGTTGAGGAGCACTACTCCATCTTGGAAAGCATCTTAAGGTAACTTCTGTTATGATTTGGCACTATATAAATAAAACGGAATTGAATTAATTCATCACTACAAATGCAATTGAGCAAAACTTCTCTAAAACCTTATTGTCAGCCATGCAGGCAAGCTTCAATTTTGATGTTGGTTCAAGACACTACGCTCTAACTAGTTTTGGTTGAGACAATCTCAATTGTAAATTCACTTGATGTTCAACATTTCATTGCATTTACACCACAGGTGTCTCATGGGTGCCGTGTGTTTCTCATGGCTCATGGTGCAGCTACAAAGTCTCACTCTTGTGCACAGACTACTGACAGACTCATCTGTCCATCTGTCAAAATAGATGCTAGAGTCAGGCTGTTAAAAAAAGAGCTGAGGGCATTTTTAATTTCTTCAGACAGCAGCGTCAGTGTTCTGCGACTGCTCCCATAAAGTCCGCCGCGATCAGCTATATTTATAAGACATTACATAATGTGTTAAATTGCTCCATGGGAAAACTGAGGCGACCCACTTAAGACTTGCACTTGGTTTAATTTATATGACAGTGAGTGTATGCGTGCATGTGTGTGTGAGCAGGACATATGGTGTATAGTGTTACTATGGGTGATTAGTGTGCAATAGAGGAAAGGCTGTATAGTTTAACGGTTTAACGGGCCAAGCAGACGTGTGTTTGCGGGCATAATTATTCCTGACTGAGCAGCGGCTACATGTGGGCATGGGCTAATAGCTGTAGCCTGTCTGCCCACCTGCTGTGCTGCTAAAATGTGTGAATACGGGAAGCGTGCGTGAGAGAGAGTGAGGGAGAGAGGGAGGAAGAGAGAGAGAATATACCACCTGCAGTGATTAGTTAATTGTCACATTAGTATGTGTGTGTGTGTGTGTGTTCCCGGCAGCACAGCACTGAATGTCCTGCTGTTATTGATCCGTGAAGAATCCATGAGGAGTCTGGACAGCCACAGACTCATGAGCACACACCTCACACTCATCCTGTCCAACACACAGATGTGTGTGCGCATGCGCAACAATCTAAAAGGAAAACAGTGACGTTTAAGTCCTCAGAGTTGCTGTTGCATTTTTTTTTCTCCCTGGAAAATGCGAAAAAAAACCCAAAACAAAACATGACACATAGCTTTACTTAATGTTCATCTTTACTGATTGATTTCTGCAATATACAAACATGGTTCTCAGTGTGTGTCTTGAGCGCGTGTGGGTGTTCAGAGGAAGGGGAAACGGGGAGAGAGAGTCATGGCGAAATGAGAGCGCCACTCGGGATGATGGTGTCCCGCTTCTGATCATTGGCAAGAAGGACTTGGGGCAGGTAAGTGGTCTGGGGGGCAGCAGGCTCTCTCTTGAAGGCACAGGTGGGCTCTTTCTGAGATCAAGGCGAGTGTGTGTCTGTGTGTGTGTGTGTGTGTCATGGAGGGAAAGGTTGACAAATGGATAGATAGATTAAGATTTGGTGAATAACAGTAACGGGCCAAACAGGTGGAAGGGAGACGAGATGAGAGGAGGTAGAAGAGGAAGGTGAGCGTATCCTCTGCACGTCTGTTCGATTAAGAGTCGGTGGGAAGAGGATGATGAAACCTGACAGAAAGAAACGGCGAGTTGCAAGTAAAGACGGGAGGAAAACGGAGGAGTGGGTGGAAATGCAAAAGGGAGAAACAGAGGAGCGTTTGCGGGGAAAGGGAGGAATGAAGGGGAGGCGAACTTGGTGACGCAACCAACAACCGCATATACAAAAATAACTTTTAAAATACCATTTACAAAAAAGACCATTATTATTAATATTATTATTATCATCATCATTATTATTACAATCTTATTTGGAGCCCGCAGTAGCCAGCCCACAGGGGGCGCTGAGCGGCAGGCGTCGCTGCTCTACTGCTGACAAATTCAAACAAATGGTGATCCTTTACGCAAGAGTCACTCAAAACGAAAACATAGCAACCCTGAAATATTTGCCAGAACCAAAAAATAGCAAAAGGGCGGCAGAATAATTTACAGCATGAAGGGGACATATTTTACGTTTCTGTGTGTGAGGTCAGGGTGGGAGGGGCGGTTTCATTGTGCACTGACTTTCTTACATCTTCTGTTGAGAATATTCAAGAAAAACAAACCCTTCAGAAATATTATATACCTAAGTTGCCCTGTACAGATCTGTTTTATAAAACAATGCATATATAGTTATAGTTGCTATTGATGGAGCTGTTAAGAGTAAACCAACAAACCAAAAAAAAAAAAAAGAAAAAAAGGTGTGAACAGTAGTCCTGGGTCCCTGACTGACTATTGGCCTGTCTGCGCTCGGCATGTTTCATTTCAAGAAGCCGTCAAGTCAAGACACGCGTTGTGATTGTGTAGGAAGTGAAAACGCCATCAGAGCCCGAATGTTAAGAAAACAGCTTAAAAAAAATCTGCCATCTTAGGATGTGTAATACTTTTACTCCCAAAGACTGATGTGTAAGTGCGTGTGTGTGAGAGCGCGGTTTCGTCCTTTGAGGGCAGTAAGAAAAAGAGGAATGATCAGATGAGGAGAGGGGAGAGCGCGTTGGGGGAGTGGAGGGTGCTGACGGTCCCAGCAGTGGGCGGAGTCAGAGAGTCACAGAGCTGTGTGGTTTGGCCGACCTGCGCCCAGATGCATTTATAGATAAAGCGATGTAGATCACACACACACGCGTGCACGTTAACACACATACACACAACAGTGATTCCCCCCTTCGCCTGTGAACTATGTGGGCAAAAGTAGAGCTCGGCATAGAAATACAAGATGTAGAGCGGATGGCGCCACAGCCAACTGGCACAGGTGGTGGGGAGGGGCACTCTAGCGGTTCTATTTCTGTGCCCGTCCCTCGTAATGCAGCACCAGCACACAGACAGAGACAAGAAACGAGAGACAGACAAGCAAACAGAAAGAGAAACAGAAAGTGAGAGGGAGAGAGCCAGCGGCAGGGCACCGTGGCAGCCCGCACAGGCCCGACACGGAGAGTTGCATCATGGGAAACAGATCATCTTAGTTTGCCTGTTATTGAGTCAGTTAAGTGTAGAACTGAGAGAGAGGACAGGGAGGGGAGAGGAGTTCAGTCTAAAGGAGGTGTGTTACACAGAGTGTGTATGTGAGTGAGTGTGTGTGTGTCTGCGTCTGTGTGTGTGCCCCCTGTGTAGCATCTGTGGACTTTTGTTTTTGGACCAGCTACTTGTGATCGGCCAAGTCCATCTTCCGACGCAGGAGCTTTGACAGCGGACGGACAGCCACTGGCTCCATCACGTCCACTCGGCGGGGCGTCCCCGGGGACCTCTGGGAGGGGTGCAGCGGTTACCGAAACCTGCGGGCGGAAAGAGAGGCAGGTCAGGGGATATATAAAAACAACAAAAAAAAGGGGTGTGAGGCAAATTGCCTTGTCAGAAAAATACAGAAACCTCGGCTGTCAGCAGCGATTGTGCGGCGTTGAGAAAAGGGGAAAATAGGAGCAAATATCTGAGGGAGTTTCCAGGAACGCTGACCAAGAGGCCTGCCGTCCAACAGGCGGAGGAGGACGACGACTTACCCACCCAGGTCTGCCTTCCCGTCTGTCGCCGTGGTGCCGGCGGGCGAAGGGTCAGCCGGAGACGTCTTATTGATGCATGCTGCAGAGAGACACACAGAAATATGATGTCAATACCGAGGGAGGTGCTCGTGGACAGCGAAATAAAACTGTGTATTCAATCAAAGGTCCAATTATCAAGACATCGTCTCCATCCTGCATGGCTCACTTTTATAATTCTCTTACTGACATTTTGATGTATCTTACAAATCTCTGAGAGGCTAATGTTATACTGACATACACACACACACACACATACACACACTACCTTTGTGTGAACTGCTCCATTCAGCCGAGGGCGATGACTTCGCTTCCAGAGGGTCTGGTGAGACAGAACAAGACCGTGAAGAAAAGCGACGCAGAGAATGTAAAGTAAAACAAACTGACATTACACTCACACACACACACAGACACAGTGCAGACAAACACTGAACCTCACACATGGCATACCAAAAATCCCTCGACCAAAGCAGGATAAAAAGGCATGTAGATATGGAAGGCAATAAAGACTTTTGCTCATTTGTGCCAAATGCTTGAATCAATATTTTTAATTCAAGTGGTCAAAAATAAGAAGTTAGCATCCCTTAATGTGCAGCAATTCCAAAACAACCCCATGTAAAAAATCTGAACTCTCTGTGCCTGTTTGACATTCTCCTCGGAGTAAAAATAGACCCGCAGACGATAGCGCGGCCGGCAATGGCGCCCTCTTGTGCCACAAAACGCACTTGGTTTTTCAGCAAAACTAAAAGTGAAACGAGGATTAACAAATAAGAGGAGAACAAGAGAAAAGGTCAATTTGAGCCGGACTCTCTCGCCGTGGAATCGAATCCGACCTCTCGCAGCTTCGTCGATCACCACCACTGATCCCCAGCGTGAAGCACAAACACACCCGAGTGGATATTGTCACGACGACTGCAGGCGAATCCTCGCCGGTGAACACGCACCTGTGGCCAGAATGAAGGACTCTGGGGTCCTCTCGGGGAGTGGGGGAGGGGAGTCGTCACTGTCCCAGCAGTCTGGGTTAAGGAGGTCAGAGGTCAGAGGCATCTTTGCGACTCTCTCTCTCTCTCTTTCTCACACACACTCGCTCGCTCTCCGGAGTTAGTGGAGCAGCAGGCAGACCAAGCCATGCAGGGGTGCTCAGAAAAAGACCTCAACGCTCTGGTGTCACCACGGCAACAGAAGCATCCTTCACTTACCCATTATTACGAAAATGTTTTTATTTCTGCCAAGGCAGTGCGCCGAGGCTCATTTCCCATTACTAAAAAAATCCAACCTCGGCTAAAAGCGGCAAATATCTGTCGCCGGGGCCGTCGCCATCAAGACGGCCCCCTGCTGAGGGAGATGGGATTAAGGGTCATCAGAGTGAGCAGCTCAAGCTGTTCCCTGTCTCTTTCGCGCACACAGGAACACACACACACACAGGAACACACACACACACACACGCTCTGCTGCTTCATGTTCACTCAGTGACACCCAGGCTCGGTTAGTCGTGTTCCACACCAAACCAAAGGAGTAAAACAACAGGAAACGATCAACCAGCGAATCAAACAAGCCACCAGCTTCACCCATCAAACCGCTATCGTGCCACCAATCGGAAAGCAGCGAGCCGACTCGTGTGCCGAACCTCGGCGTGGCGTCCAATCGCTAAGAGCCACCGCAGCCCCGCAGAGACGGTGTCAGAGAGCTCAGGCAGACCGCCACACACCGAATGGCGTGTCGGCAAATGAGATGCGGGAGCGAGTCGAGGAGCGTGACGTGGGTGAGAAGGATTTGAAGATATATATGAGAAATGTGGATGAAGCTTTGGCACGGACCGAGTTGAGAGGTTTTAATAAACAGAGGCACGTTCAATTATGACTAAATGAGGCCACAGGGAAATACAGCCAACGGCAAACTGTGATTATAGACCAATAAAAAGATTATTGGAACCCTCTTTCTTATTATTTCCCCTGTGGATGTCTGAACATTTTCTAAGCGTGGGCACCTTAAATATGTAAGCGTGTGTTTGCATTTCTTTCTGAAGTTTCAGGTGTGTGTGTGTATGTGTGTGCGTGTGTGTGTGTGTCGTCACTCGCTCCTCAGAATCGTCCCCAAATGATCAATAAATTAATCAAGCCCGACTGATTCGCAGCCCAGCCAAGATTTCAAAATCCCGTCATTTTGAAATCGCCTCCAGAGGCCATCACGGCAGCATCCTTGCCGCCATGGTAACTGTGAGGTCCAAACTGATGTGGAACACACACACACACTCACAAACACGGCAAACTACAGTATGTGACACAATTGTGTGCACACCAGCGTGCATGGAGGTGCCGCACGCGTGTGTGTCCATCAGTGCCATGCAGGATTGATCCTTCACCACCACACATGCACACACACAGTGAAGGACAAACACACACACAAGCTGAAAGGTGAAACGTCATTCCACCTATTTCAAAATTGGTGTCATGTGTTGTGGCTTTTAGGTTCTCTCACTCTCACACACACACACACACACACACACACACACACACACACACTTCAGGCATGTCCCTCTCCTCATGTCTCTACCTGTCTGTGTGTGTGTGTGTGTTAAATCGTAGCCTGTGGCATGTTAAAATGTGGTGCCCTATGTGTGTGTGTGTGTGTGTGTGTGTGTGTGTGTGTGTGTGTGTGAGAGAGAGAGGGAGTCATAGTTTCGTAGCCCATTGGTTAGCACACCATAAGTCAGCTGATCAGCATTTCATTCAGGCATTCGTCTGACTGACGTACTTGCTGTGGTTGCCGTGGGCGACGGCGAGCTCTGCCCCGCGATGGACATGGACAGCACCTTCCTGATTGGCTGCTGGTCGCCGTGATGCGGGGCAGCGGTCACCGTGGCCGTCGCCGTGGAGACATTGGAGCGGTGACCCTCCTGTCCCGCCGCCATCTCCCCGTCACCCTCATCGTCCGAGTTGTCCGAGTTGTCCGAGTGCAGCGGGTTGGTGAAGCTCAGCGCAGTCCGAACGGGGGTGGAGGAGGACGAGGAGGAGGCGGAGGACAGGTGCGAGGAGGAGGACGAGGACAGGCCCAGGCGGTCTGAGGAGGAGGACGAGGAGGAGGTTTTGGGGAGGTGCTTGTCGGGGCTGCCGCACGGATGCGCCCACGCGGCGTGGCCGCCCTTCCCCTCCAGGGGCGCCGCCGCCTCGCCCCGCTCCCCGCTCTTCACGGGCAGGTGGTTCGGTCTGGTCGGGTGGCCGCCGTCCGCTTGGCTCTCCCCGCATCCGCCCGCTCCACCCTCCGTGCCCGAGTCCTCCGACAGCGAGGAGCTAGAGGTCAGCGATTGGCCCGAGCGGGCTTTGAAGGCGTGGCTGCGCTGCAGCATGCCCGCGCTATTGGCCGAGGCCGAGCCCAGCCCCCCGGCCACGCCCATGGAGGAGGACGTGTCGAAGCTGCGCGGCCCCTCCTGCAGCGGGACCTTCTTGATCTCGATGCTCAGCTTCCGCTCGATCCGCGGGACGCCGGACGACTCCGTGGCGGGGGACAAGGGCGAGGGGGAGGATGAGGTCTGAGTCTGGACTTGGCTCAGGTCCGATATGGTGGAGGAGGAGGAGGATTTGTTGTTGTAATTGTCGTTCAGGTCCAGGTTGGAGGCCTTGGGCTGCTTGGGGCTGGGCAGGGCCTGGTCCTTTGGCTCTGAGGGGCAGATCTGCGCGCTGGGACTCGTCTCCGACTGGATCTGGGTGTGGCCTGGCTCCGTCTCCGGGCGATTCTGGAGGATCACAGGCAGAATTTCAGCATTTCTTAAAACAGCCACACTTGACAATCTGATGGTCTCACCTTTGACCCCGGCGTCTGTCCTGAGCTCAGCACGTGTAAGACGGGCTTGGGGTGGTATCGGTCATTGTCCTGTCGCACGTTGGTGACGGTGGGGAAGGCAGAGGGGGGAGACGGGGTGAGGATGGGGGGCACCGGGTGAGGCTCCGGCGGCTGCAGGATCTCCTCCTTCACATCGCCCTCCACCTGGGAGCTGCAGCCAGGGGGGACAGAGACAGAAAGACAGATTCTAGAAGAGTCTCAAAATTGCACCAAGGCTGCTTTGATGAAAAATACATGTGTTGGGGGAGTTCAGAGTCGAAACCGCTACGTCTCCAGCTTTGAACGCTCACACTCGCGCTCCAGGAAATCAGATTGGATGGGAAAGTCTTTCATCAAGAGGCTCAGCTTTTCCCGCTTTAATTAATTTCATTCCCAGTGACGCAACTAGGACATTTATAATGTACGCGGCGATAAATGCGCTGCAATGCTCTTTACCAACCACAGGGTGGCAGCACAACGCCTCGCTCCGCAGCCCTCTGACAGCTGCGAGGCACGTTTTGTGGCCTCCAAGCCGTCACGCTCGCTTGAAGTGAAGCAAACTGAAAACAAAGCCTGAGTCAGAGCTCGTCTGTCCGCTCCCAGCGACTCCCGCTGCGCTGCCTGTCCAACCCGGAGCGCCGCTGTTTGGATAATCGGCTCTCTTTTTAGCTACCGGAGGGAGCCAGGAGTCATCTGGTAGCCACTCGGCCAACATCTGGAGGCAGCGGAGTCTTTTTTTGGGGGTCTTTTTTCACACAGGATGCATTGTGAGCGCCAAATGCAGGACGGATGTCCAAACGTCGCTATCGGGCCTGCCAGGGTTCACAGAAATGGCACCGCACCAACAGGAGCGCCTGCTCTTCTTCCTCCTGCTCCTCCTCCTCCTCCTCCGCCCGCACGCTGCCAGCGTGTGTGGGCGTGCAGGTTAGACAGGAAGCTGAGGTCGTCACCCGGCGAGCCGCAAAGAGATTGGAAACTGCACGTCAAGATTTTCAGTTTCCACTCGGCGGTAGAGAAAAAAAAACACACTTACATGTGTGTGTGAAGGGACACGCCAACACGGAGAGGATGTGGCGGAGCAGCAGATGAAGAGAAACATGACGGCTCCTGGTGACGATGATGGTGTGTGTGTGTTTGTGTATCAAAGAAAGGGTAAAATTCCTTTTCTTTTATATAGTTGCATCCACAAATTGCAGATACTTCAACAACACATGCCACAAATAGTTACAAACTCTGTCTTGCTCACACACTCTGCGGCAGAGCCAGAGGTCACCAAAGGTCACTGGGCGAGACAACTTACAAACGGTGAGTTCGCACAGTGATTACCAACTCCTGTCTAAAGATCCCGCGTCCGCACAAATCTACATGTACACACTCTCAGCAGGGTGTGAGTGCATAGGTACACTCCTACACACTGGAAATGAGTGTGTGGGGACGAGCACAAACACTCACGTGTGCACGCCGGCACAGCTGAAGTGTGCGCACAAATGCCACCCACACAGGCAAACAAATGCAAACCTCAACGTGTGCGTGTGTTTGTGTGTGTATGAGAATACATGTAACATCCATGATTCAGTGAGTGAGTGAGTGTGTGTGTGTGACCATGTTGCCGCTTTAAGTGGTCTTCCTTGTGTATTTTTCACTCTCTTTGTATTGGTACTAGGGCTGGGTATTGTTAAGAACCTCCGATTCGATTTCGATTCTTTGGGTAGCAATTCGATTCGATTTCGATTCGATTCGATATTGTTTTAAACACTGCGATATCGATTCAGTAATAAGTCGAAATGCACAAATAATTGATAATGTTGATAATTTAAATTCTAAATTTACTTTTTCTTATGCCCATATGAACAGCCAAGGTATATCATAGCATTTTTTTAGCACTAAAACATCTGTCAATAGCATGAATTAGCACAATAATGTGTGCTGAATATGGAATACAAAAGTAAAAAATATGACAGTACTGTATTAAAACTAAAGTGCATGTAATCTTTGATTATATTTCTTTTCTCTTGGCAATTGTGTTGTAACTCACAACATTTCTGAGCAATAAAACATTTGAATATAAAGCATTAACACAATAATGCTACCTATTAGGGCTGGGTATTGAAAGGAACCTCTCGATTCGATTTTGATTCTTAGGGTTAAGTTTATCGTTTTACTCTTGCCGCTTTGTTCCCTGTTTAAGTGGGAACTGGAAGTAATTCCAGACATCGGAACTCTTTCCACCGCTTGCCATTTTGTGGTTGCGGACGCCTGCAGCTTCCGTACATAAAACGCATTTCACAAGATGTTGCGCCAGGGGGTGAATCGATTCAGCGGTAGTGCTGAATCGATATTGAATCGAAGGGGAGATAATTTCGATGCATCGATTTTTCGATATTTTTACCCACCCCTAATTGGTACATCACACCACAGACACACACACAGGGAAATACTGCAAAGACCCCGAAACACTCTCTCTCCCACAAACACACACAGACACAAACACATAAGTACACACATAAGTGAAGTGACCCAGAGGGAGCGTGTGGCCAGTAGAATGCCGACTATGCCGGTAAAAATAGCCCAACACTGAAATACTCTCCAGCTTTCAGCGGCCTCTACATTGTTCCTTCAGAAAACCGCAGAAGAACCGAAAGAAAGATAGCGAGTGACAGACAGACAGACAGAGAAACAGAGACGGACAGACAGGCAGGCAGTGGGCACGACCAGATGTAAATTCTGTGTTCCCATTCAGTTCGACTTAAGAAAGAAGTTCTGCTTTATTTACACCAGAAAGAGGGGAAAAAGAAAAAGTCAGGAGAAAATTCCTGTTTTCCTATCAAAGCAGCATGTATCCGGTGTAAATGATACGTCATAACGAGAAACACAAGCAATCACAGAGAGACGAGGCGTCGTGCTGCTAACCAACCAATAACAAATTAGACAGGTCCAAATATCTCCTAGCAACCAGACATGGCCCCCGTGTGGGTGCGGCACTGTGGGCAAAGACATCTGAACAAGAGAACTCAAGTGCAACCAGGGAGGGAAGTGTGTGTGTGCGCGCGTGTGTGTGTGTGTGTGTGTTGACATATCTAACCACTATTACCATTATCCTGGGATGGTGTGTTTGGGAAGAACTTTCTATAAATACACACACAGACGCGCGCACACACAATCTACAGCTGTAAGAGCTGGAAACAAGCTACAGCAGACAGGTTGGTTGTCACGGTAACGGCGCATGCTATATTCGCCCGCTGTGATGTCGCCAGTGACTCCTACCAAACTTGGCTGCGTCTGGCCAAGCGAGCGTGCGTGCGTGCGGGCGAGCGAGCAAGCGAGTCGTCTCGTTTTCCGCCCGGCTGGCCATTTTGTGACCGCCGGGTCAGAGTGTGTGTGCGTGTGTGTTACCTGCGTATGCGAGGGGGCTTTGGAGGCGGCGTGTCCCATCTGTCGTCGTCCGAGTGGGTAACCGACTTGTCTGGGCTGCTCTCATCCTGGACACACACACACACACACGCGTCAACTACCAATCTGTAATAGGCACATCATCTCCCCTCTCACTCCTCTCTCTCCCTCCTTGCCAAGAGGTGACAAACACAGCGAGAACTTCTCACCTAGGAGCTCCTCTCAACACACACACACACACACACACACACACGCACACGCACACGCACACACACACACACACACACACTGGATGGCTTAGGTGTTAATTAGGTAACGAAGACGGGGTCGCACTAGGCCACAATGTAACAGCGTGTGTGTGTGTTGTGAGAAATACTGTAGGGTTACTTGCTGTGAACAACATTCACAATGCAAGCATCTGGCGTATGTGTGCGTGTGTGTGTGTGTGTATGGGGGGGGTGGTGTTTGTGCTGCTTGTGCTCACCTGGGTGCTGCTTTAATCCCTAGCAGAGGCTGACTGAACATGAGTCAGTGTGTGTGTGTGCTTGTGCATGTGTAGATGGTGTCTCCTGGCCACCTCGGGCATCTATGTGGGTCATACCAATACCAAAAACACTGAAATTCGTGGACGTGGAGTCAGACAGGGTGAGTCAGCTGGTTCCTGCCTGATACTGTGAGGTGCAGTGTGTGTGTGAGTCCCCTCTTTTCGGATGTGCATCTATTTTCAGCCTCAAAGTGCATTGTGGGAGACGGGTGATGTCATCAGACCCCGTTTAGCAGGAAGTCGCCTCTTGGACTGGTGCCAGCACTCTCCCTCTGTGCGTCCCTCTGTGTGTCCCTCTATGCGTCCCTCTATGCGTCCATCGGTCTCTCACACACCCGCTCATTCATCTGTCCTCGCTCATCTGCCGGAATGTGTGAACACACTCCAGAATGTGCATTCACACACACGGGGAGGCTTTGAGATTGCTCGCTAATTTGTTGATGTGCCCATGAAATAGAGGATCAACAAGAGAAGCTGCATCTCAGGGGGGAGGCAGGATAAGTGAGGACACAGTGTGTGTGTGTGTGCGTGTGTGTGTGTGAGGAGAGAGACAGGTCACAGCCTGAAGCAGTGACAGTTGACACAGCAGAGCCTTTTTAAACTCGTCTGAGCTGGGATCCCTCCCTCTTTTACGCACTCTCGCTTCTTCCCCTCCCTCTGCGTGCGGCGCAGGCTTTCCTGCCGTCCTGCCGTCCTCCCTCTCCCTCCCTCTCTCTCCCTCCATCATTCCAGCCCTCCTCTCCTCCTCGGCCCTCCCCTGTGACTAATTATTTGTGTTTTTTCCCCCCTCACTCAGAGCACTATCCAGAGACATCCTGTCTTTCTTTAACACCAGGCTTTGTGTGTGGTGTGGTGTGTGTGTGCCGGTCTGCGTGTGTGTGTGAGAGAGAGAGAAGTACCATGCCGTCGTGTATCTGTGCGTTTGTGGGACTCTCCAAGAGGTGCAGCTGTTTCTCGAAAAGTTGAGC
>OMPJ01046481.1:0-10521 GCA_900312935.1 Carapus acus | reverse complement strand
GGTCTGATGAGTCAGAATTTGAGATCTTTGATTGCAACCAACGTGTCTTTGTGTGACACAGATAAGGTGAACGGATGGACTCTACATACCTGGTTCCCACCTTGAAGCATGGAGGAGGAGGTGTGATGGTGTGGGGGTGCTTTGCTGGTGACACTGTTGGGGATTTATTCAAAATTTAAGGCATACTGAACCAACATGGCTACCACAGCATCTTGCAGCGGCATGCTATTCCATCCGATTTGCGTTTAGTTGGACCATCATTTATTTTTCAACAGGACAATGACCCCAAACACACCTCCAGGCTGTGTAAGGGCTATTTGACTAAGAAGGAGAGTGATGGGGTGCTGCGCCAGATGACTTGGCCTCCACAGTCACCGGACCTGAACCCAATGGAGATGGTTTGGGGTGAGCTGGACCGCAGAGTGAAGGCAAAAGGGCCGACAAGCGCTAAGCACCTCTGGGAACTCCTTCAAGACTGTTGGAATACAATTCCAGGAGGCTACCTCATGAAACTGATAGAGAGAATGCCAACAGTGTGCAAAGCTGTCATCAAAGCAAAAGGTGGCTACTTTGAAGAATCTAGAATATAATATATATTTTTCCAGCGCACGTAACTGGAAAAAAAAAAGAAGGATTTCCTCTTGCACATTGTGATGTACCTCACTGTCATAAGTTTTCCAGTTGGTATTGCATAGAGTGGTTCATGAGTCTGTAACATCTTCTTAAAACCTTTATTTTGTTCGACACTTATGGATCCAGGGTATTAGCAAATGAAGTCAGCCATGGACTCTTTGGAGTACGGACAGAGCTTGGCAGTAGTTTACAGACAAAAGCTTTGTCGAGTTCTGTCTGTTTCGGATCAAGTTTTAGCCTTGGATTGTTGTAGAGCATCAGCGTGGTGTCAGTTTAAGTGGTTCTTCAAGTTTGTCATGTTACTCTACTTTAATTCTGCCCGACACAAGTTACACACTACCTTACTTTTGTCTTGTTCGTGTGATCCGAATTTATATGGGAATTGAAAATGAGTCCAAATATCTGATCTTTTTCCGCCTCTTTTTTTTCTTTTGTTGTAATTTAGATGCTTGCTGCTTCCGTCCACAAAGCGCTATTCACAAGATGTTGCGCACAGCTTTCCCACTGGCCAGGAGGTGAATCGATTCAGAGGAATTGCTGAATCGATATCGAATTGAGGGGGGATACTTTCGATGCATTGATTATTCAATATTTTTTCACACTCCTAATTTCAGGTGGAGGACAATGTTGAGATGACATGGACAATATATTCGCTAGCACCCAACGTCTTTGCTAAAGATTTGTGGCAAATCAAACTTCAATACTAAATTCCATCATCCTGTCATCTCTTTTTCCATAGCTCTCAGAAGTGCTGATCGACCATTCTCTCAGTATACAGTACAGTAGACTCCCATCCAATGGAGCACATGCATGACGGTAGCAACTGCTACATGCAGTAAAATGTTACCATAAGTTTTTTGTCCATGTATCGCTAATCTCGTCCTCTAACATGGACGAGATTGACTGACATGCTAATTATCAGGATTTGAACACACAATTGCTTGGAACTTTGGCGTGCAACCCCTGGCACACCATTTGACACAGCCACATTTAACACCAAGCTGATCGGAAATGGCAGAAAAAAAGATGGGCTTGGCTGATCCTGTATCTGATTTAACTTTCCTTGGCACCGAATTCATAAAAATCATAGCCACTATTTTCCCATTTGAAATAAATGGCAGATCATTAGTTGAGTGCGGAGTCGTACACTCTGCAAGTGAAACTTGCAGATGTAGGCACAGTAGTGAACAACCTCTGGGACAGTGTTGCACATTCGGCAGTCTATTCAAAAATTTCCTAAAATCCCTAAATCCACCTGTTTTTCTCAATATGACCAAGTTATTGCAAAAGACATCAACAACTTTACGGCAGAACTGTTAGTTGTAACAATAAATGTGATGAATACAGTGACTGTTTTTGTAAACAAACACAAACTTTTACAAAAAAAAAAAAAAAAGATTTTTCTGTGAGATCACTCTAGTGTAAAATTCTGGAAAAAGTATGGAGAAAAGGTTATCCAGTCTTGGAAATTGTAATAATTCCTACCTCGTTAAATGATGTCAAATTAAGCTTTTTGGCGATGAATTTCTTGAGATGGAGGACCGTGGCTTGCGCTGAGCAACGGATCCACTTGCGCTTCAGGCCGCGAAGCTTGCTACTGTTGCACTCCAAACAGATGCTGACCTGACCACACGAACAAAGCAGAGACTTGTATCTTGCATGAATCGCGATTATGGTCCACCAACTTCTGTCACAGTTCTAAAATGATTGCTTTAGAAGTGAACTTAGAAATTATGCTTTAGAGTGAAATAAACCCCCGATAACATCTTTATTCACACTATGGTCCATAACATTCACTTTGAATTGGCTGATATGCAAGTGGACAAGAGCTTTTTCTTTGACAACTCTCATTTTTCAGAGCACACAGTTTTAAAGAATATATTGAATGACACATTATTAAATTGGTGCGACAATTTTTTTGACTACCAATCTATTACGGTAAAAAAATTTTGAACTTCATTTCATTGTCACAAGTATTACCTTGATCTTCAAATAAGATTCATTCTATTTGAGAGAGGAAATAAACACAACACTAGCACTAGATATATTCATCCTCCAGAAAAAAATACTCTCTTAATTTCCTGATATTTGTACAGGATGTTTTTTCTTTTTTTTCTCCCATCTCCAACAAAATCATTTGTTAGTGCTCTGCTTGCTCTTGCTATTGATTACTATTGATTCTCTGCATGCAAACTTTTTTTATACCCCTTCTAATGGCCTCTCCAGGTGGGATACAATTTCAAAATTTGATAATGCGCGAAACCAAAATTTCAAAGTTTTCTCCAATTTCTCCAGTTCGATGGAGATGACATTGAACTTCACACACACTTTTGAAAGCAAACGTGATGCATTTCCAGAGGTCCACTTTGAAATGAATCACCTGTTCGTCGCTGCGATGATAGTCATTGTCCTCTTCTGGCTTCTCCTCTCCAGTGTCTTTACTGGCCATGTCGTCTGACTTTGTATCGCCTGTATAAGAAGGAACACATATCTGTTGGTGTCCATAGACATGGCTGTCAGAGTGTGTGTGTGTGTGTGTGTATACATACATACAGTCCCCTCCATAAGTATTAGAGAGGCAAGCTCAATTCCTTTGTTTTTGTTGTATACTTGTATAAGAGATTTGGGTTTCAGATAAAATGATTAATATGAAACAAGAGTTCAGAATTCAAGCTTTTATTTCGTCGTTTTTACATCTAAATGTGTTGAAAAAACTCAGGAAAGATTACCTTTTCTTTGAACCCAGCCACTTTTCAAGTGAGCAAAAGTAATGGAACATGTGACTGATGGGTGTTTCTAGTTGCTCAGGTGTTGTCTTTTAGATTGATTGCAGAGACATTAAATAGTTCTTGTTTTTGACTTTGGGTTTCACCTGTGAAAACTGCATTTTCTGTTAAGCAAACATGAAGACTAGGGAGCTGTCTATGGGAGAAAAGCAAACCATTTTGAAGCTGATTACTTCACGGATTTTGTCTATCGCGGGTTATTTTCATAGCTTATCCCCCGCCATAAACAAGAGACGACTGTACAACAAAAACAAAGAATTATACTTGCTGTTCCAGTACCTTTGGGGGGAACTGTATACATACATGGTACATATACAGTACATACTGTATGTCCACACACACACGCACGCACGCACGCAATATGTAAATACATGGATATGCATGGACAAAGTTGCTGGTACCACTATGGTAATGAAGGCAAACCCTTCATTAGAAAAAAGAGAATACATCACAGGTGTCTGCAAACTTCATCATACATATACTGTATATCACTGATACCAACAAGCTGATACACAGTACAGCAACAGTAATCCTTGAGATGCTTGGGTACGAGTTGGATCATAACATGGGACATAACAAGCACTACCCGCCATGGAAGTGACTGCTAGAGGCCAAAACAGGGGCAATGTAGAGAGAGGAGAGGGAACATGGTGAATAAAGAGGTGCCTAAGAAATACAACAAGCTCTCTACATCTGAGGCTCTCGAAACTGCCAAACAGAGACTAACCGCTCTGGCCACCCGATTGAAGAGATACACAAATGAGGCTGCGGCGAAGAGAATAAACAGGGTGTTCTCGTCTGATCCAGCCAAGGTGTACACTCCGTGGCAGGAAAACACCAACATGCAAGACACACCAGATCTGAGACAGAAATAAAATGGAAATATGAGAAATATGGGAAAGAGAGGCAGCACACAACACCAATGCCCAATGGCTGGCGGATCTAAAAGCTGACCACAGCAACCTGCCAGAACAAGAGCCATCTATAGAGAACTTAAGATGAAGAGCTGGACAGCACCAGGTCCCGATATGATCCATACATACTGGCTGAAAAAGCTGACTGCACTCCATGAGCGCCTAGCAGCACAAATGAACCAGCTGCTGAGGGATGGGACCTACCCAGAGTGGTTAACCCAAGGCAGGACAGTCCTAATCCTGAAAGACCCTCAGAGGGGGCCCATCCCATCCTACTACCAGCCAATAACCTGTCTCTCTGCAACTTGGAAGACCCTCTCAGGCATCATTGCAGATAAGAGGAGTAGGCATGTGGCTCGGTACATGAGTGCAGAACAGAAAGGGATTGGCAACAACACCAGGGGAGCCACGCACCAACTACTGGTTGATATAACAGTCGTCTGAGAAGGTATGAACAGACAGACCAACCTGTGCACTGCCTGGATCAACTACAAGAAAGCCTACGACTCAGTGCCACATATATGGATACTGGAATGTCTGGAACTGTATAAGACTAATAAGAACCTAATAAGAACGTTTGGGTCTTCATCCAGAAGTCGATGGGTATGTGGAAGACAACCCTAGAGGCCAACTCAAAGCAGACTGCCCAAGTCATCACTGTCACCTCTGCTGCTCTGCACAGGCCTGAACTCCCTCAGTCAGATCACTGCAAAGAGTGGCAGCAGATACCAACTCCATAATGGGGCAACAATCAGCCATCTACTGTACATGGATGACATCAAGTTGTACATAAGAAATGAGCGAGCTATCGACTTACTGATCCATACCACTATGATCTACAACAAAAACATCGGAACGTCATTCGGGGAGGACAAGTGTGGCCAGATGGTCTCCAAGAGGGGCAAGATGATCAGTACTGAAGGGACCGACCTACCAGAGGGCAACATAGGTGATATCAAACTATCAACACAGCTACAAGTACCTCTGTATCCTTCAGGCTAATGGAAATCAAGAGGAGGCCACTAGGAAGTCAGCCACAACCAAATATCTCCAGAGAATGAGGTAGGTCCCCAAAGAGTCAGCTGAGAGGTAGGAACAAGGTCCGAACCAGCAACTTGTACGCAATACCAGTCATCAGATACCCAGCAGGGATCATAAAGTGGCCAAAGGAGGAGATAGAGGCTATAGACATAAGACAGGAAAGCTCCTCACAAAGCATGGAGGGATTCATCCCAAGTCCAGCACCCTGAGACTGTACACAGAGCGAAAAGAGGGAGGCAGAGGACTAGTGAGTGTCAAGACACAGTCTAAGATTAAACATTGAAAATCCAAGAATACATCAAGAAGATGGCCACGGAGGATGGGCTGCTATGAGAATGACAGCAAGCAGTAGAGGCCCGATGAGTGTCCAGAAGATGAGGAGAAGGCGGCCTGGAGGGGAAGACCCCTACATGGCATGTACCATCGCTAAATCGAGGAAGTGGCTGACATCAATAAGACCTACCAATGGCTAGAAAAGGCTGAACTGGCAGACAGCACAGAGGCACTGATCATGGCAGCACAAGAACAGGCCCTGAGCACCAGAGCCATACAGGACAGGATCTACCAAAGTAGATCAGACCCAAGGTGCAGGCTGTGCAAAGATGCCCCTGAGACAGTCCAGCACATCGTGGGAGGGTGTAAAATGCTTGCTAGTACAGCGTACATGAAGACGCACAACCAAGTGGCTGGGATAGTGTACAGAAACATCTTTACTACAGATGTCCGATAATATCGGCCCACCAAAATTATCGACCCCATACTAGCATAAAAATGTAATATCGGTATTGGATTTTTTTGCTTTAAAACCGATAAAATCCAAACCAATAAAAATACAATAATGCTTGCGTTACACAGAAATAGTGCCTATGCGCTCCTGAAGCGTTTATCAGCGCACATATCGGTATCGGCTGTTATCGGTATCGGTAAATTGAGAGTTGGACAACATTGGCATATCGGACATCGGCAAAAAAGCCACTATCGGACATCCCTAATCTTTACCCAATATGGACTGGAAGTACCCAAGTCCCGATGGGCAATACCACAGAAGGTGGTAGAGAACAACAGGGCCAAGGTACTGTGGGACTTCAGCATCCAGACTGAGAAACAGGTCCTGGCTAACCAACCAGACATTGTGGTGGTGGACAAAGAGCACACGAGAGCGGTGGTGATAGATGTGGCAATACCAGCAGATGCCAACATCAGAGAGAAGAAGCTAGAAAAGGTTGAGAAATATCAAGGGTTGAAAGAGCAGCTGGAGCACATGTGGAAGGTTAAGGCTAGCGTAGTTTCAGTGGTTGTAGGAGCACTCAGAGCAATGACCCCCAAACATGGAGAGTGGCTCCATCAGATCCCAGGAGCAACATCCGACACCTCAGTCCAGAAGAGCGCAGACCTGGGGACAGCTAAGATCCTGCGCAGAACCCTCAAACTCCAAGGTCTCTGGTAGATGACCCGAGCTTGGGGTGAAAACCACCCCAGGAGAGGCAAGGGAGAACATTTTTCTGATGGATGGATGGATAGATGGATAGATCTATATCTATCTATCTATCTATCTATCTATCTATCTATACATGCGTTTGGCCACGAGTTGTCGACGTGGGGGGTTGTACCGAGGCACACTGTTTGCGAAACACTTCTCTAGGCAGTATTATCAGGAAACTACCCATTTCCATTGTTTTGCAGACGATACACAACTGTATTTTTCAAGGAAGCCTAGCCAACTATTTTAGCTCCAGGCTTGCCTTATGGACATAAAATTGTTGATAACTTGTAATTTTCTGTTACTGAACTTACTGGTCATGGTTGATCTTGAACCTTGGTCTTTCAACACTACTGTAAAAAGTTTAGGTGTTATCTTTGATCATGATGTCATTCGACTCGCACAAAAGACGAACATCAAGAGCCACCCTCTTCCACCTTCATAACATTACTAAGGTTTGGCACATGGTGTCTTAAAAAGATGCTGAGAAACTGGTTCATGCTGTTACTTCCAGGCTGGATTATTGTAGATCTCTATTGTCAGGCTGTAGCAACAAGTCACTAAGGCCTCTCCAGCTGGTTTTGAATGCTGCTGCACGTGTGTTGACTGGAACAAAGGAAGGAGACCACATTTCTCCTGTGTTAGCTTCTCTGCACTGGCTGCCTATAAAATCGAGAATAGAATTTAAAATCCTCCTCCTTCAAAATCCTCACTCAATGATCAGGCACCATCATATTTTCAAGACTTGATGGTGCCTCGTCGTCCAACCAGAACTCAGCGATCCTAGAACGTAGAGCTGCTTGAGATCAATGAAATTAGTAGAAGTACAATGGGAGGCAGAGGCTTTATTGTCAGGCTTCACACCTAAGGAATCATCTTCCAGTTTCAGTCGGAGGGCGGACAGCCTCACTGCTTTCAAGACTAGGGGTTTAAACTTCCCTTTTTAATAAAACTTACAGTCAAAACCTAGTTATGCCGTTATAGATGTAGACGACCAACAGATCCCTCATGGCGCACTGAGCCTCGGTTGTTTCCTCCTCGCTCCCCTAATCTTCTCTTTCTCACCACCACTTTCAACTGGTCGCTGACCTAGGCCACCATCCCAGCATGCATGAAGTCCACCACTATCATCCCTGCACCCAAGAGAACAAACACCGCCAGCCTCTCGGACTACTGACTCCCATCATTACTAAGTGCCTAAAAAGACTGGTTCTCCAACACATCAAAGACCACCTCTCCCATCCCTTGACCCCCACCAGTTTGCCTACAGGGCGAACAGATCAACAGAGGATGAAATATCTATTGCACTACACACCGCGCTGAGCCACCTCAAGAACAAGGAGAGCTACGTTCGAATGCTCCTCATCACTTCAGCTCAGCTTTCAACACAATAATCCCCAACATCCTGATCTGAAAACTGGCCGACCTGGGACTCCCCATACACATCCCTCACTGGATCAAGGACTTCCTCACAGGTCGACCCCTGCAAGTCAAACTGGGTCCCCACACCACCACCTCCTGGATACTGTGCATTGGCCACAAGGCTGTCTGCTGAGCCCAATGCTCTACACCTGCTACACCACGGACTGCTTACCCACTCATCCCAGTAACACCATTGTGAAGACTGTGGATGACACAACAGCAGAGTCAAGTCAAGTCGGGCCACTTTTTATTTGTATAGCCCAATCTCACAAATTACAATTTGCCTCAGGGGGCTTCGCAGTCTGTATAGCAATACAATATCCTCTGTCCTTAGACCCTCACATCGAATAGGAAAAACTCCCCAAAAACCCCTTTAACAGGGAGAAAAAAGAAGAAACCTAAAGGAGAGCAACAGAGGAGGGATCCCTCTCCCAGGACAGACAGACATGCAATAGATGTTGTGTACAGAGACACAGACAATATACAACAGAAATAACAAATATTAAAGATTATGTAGTTTTATAATATATAAAAGAATGTAGCGAGGAATGTAGAGGGCCTGATCATGAGAGGGGACGAGTTTGCCTAAAGGGATGTGGTCCAGAGATTGTCCTAATGGTGCTCAGCCAACAACCCGTTTCTCAACACCAGGAAGAAAAACGAAATTATCCTGGACTTCAGGGGGCTCAAACCAGACCCCGCCCCCATCTACATCAACAGAGATCAGGTGGAGATGGTCCACACCTTCACCTGGACATTGTTATCTCTGCTAACCTATCCTGGTCAGAAAACACCTCTGCCATTATTGACTCACAGTGGTGAGTCAATAATTATAATTTTGTTTGCAGTGTGTCTGGGGTGCTTTATGAGAGGCAAATAGCAGCTAGACTGAGAGGGAAGCTTGACAAGACTGTAGTGAAACCTGCCATGATACATAGTCTAGAAACAGTGGCTTGGTGTCAGAGACATTGGGCCGGGCTGGTGATGGCGGTGATGAAGATGCTAAGGTTTTCCTTGTAAGTAACCCGGTTGGGCAAAGGTCAGAAAGAAGACCAGCGACGATAAAAAAAAAAAGGTTCAGGGATGTGAAGAAAGATATGGGGATATCTGGTGGTGATGTTTCGATGAATAAAAGTAGGTGGAAAAGGATATTCTGCTATACATACATATATGTGTGTATATGTGTGTATGTGTTTGTGTGTGGGTCCTGAAATGCGGGTCAAGGTTTTCATACTGCATCATATTTAAGAATGAAAAAGTCACATGATTTAACATTTCATTTGGACTTTCATTGAGGTATAAACAGAGAGTGCAAAGACACAACTATGACTTAGCTGTTGTATTTGGATGAAATGTGTGATATAGGAGCATTCTCTTGTAAAATAAATGATTGCTTAAAAATCACAATTTATCTTTGCACTTTTTCGAAAATGCCAAAATATGGAGGGTACCATTTCGCTGATCAAGATGAGTTTTCATGTTGCAAAGCTCTCCTTTTATGTCCCCTGGAACCTCCAGGCCCAACTTCTGATAGAACTCCCTTTGCTTCTTTATCTCCGCTGCCAAGGAAAATAGGAGGAAAAAGAGGTGAGGGATACAGTTATTCAAGAAAATATATCACAGTCTGTATCCTGTCTGTGCCAAGAGCACTGATACCTTAACAGAAACATAAAGCACATGATACTCATAATAACGATGTGGCATCGGATGCAGTTACTATGCAATGCCATTTCAAAGTAACACTGCAGGAATGAGCAGCTGTGCTTTCAGACCACAAAAAATTATTTGATTATCAAATACAGTCGACCCTCGATTGTGCGGACTTCACATGTCCGGACTTTCAATTGTCCGGACAACGTCCGCCTTCTGGACTAAATGTCCGCTCCAGCCGCTCCAGTCCGAAGAATGACAACTTTGACCGATAGGTGGCTCTCGCGGCAGACGACGCCACCAGCGAGGCAGCCACGCATGCACATTTAACTTCCAACCCGATGAAAGGGTGAAATAATACCAACTTTTCGTTTTTTATTATTACTGCTATTAATATCATGTTGTGCCCTATTGCAGGTTTAACCAAATTTTACTCTCATGAATACTGTATATGCGTATTGTACCATATTTTAGCCTAGGAGTATGTGTGCGAGACAATATAGGCTGTTTACTGTACAGTTCTCAATTTTTAATGTCCGGTAGTCAATTTTCATTGTCCGGACTAGGTTCAGTCTGTATTTGTCCAGAGAAACGA
>OMPJ01046479.1:24998-37080 GCA_900312935.1 Carapus acus | reverse complement strand
CAGCACATGTTTTTTTTTTTTTTTCCCGCCCGTTTCATCTCTTTAACAGACAAAAAGCAGCCAAAGGACTCGGGGGAGGATTGGAAGGAGGGCAGTGTGTGTGTGTGTGTGTGTGTGTGTGTGTGTGTGTGTGTGTGCGTGTGCGTGTGTGTGTGTGGTGGGGGCTGTCTGTAGAACGTGCCGGCGTGAAGCGGGGACCTGGCACGAGTAGCAAAAACAATTAGTGTCACATAAGCACAGGCCTATAGGGGCAGAGAGGGAGAGGGATGAGAGAGAGAGAGAGAGAGACAGAGAGAGGGAGAGAGAGGGAGGGAGAGAGAGAGAGAGACAGACACACAGTCATGGGGCCTGGAGGACCTGTGTGCTCGCTTGCACTACAAATACCTTTTGTCGTTTCTTCATCTCAGTCTGTTTCTGTACGTATCCACTTACAATTCCTCCCCCTGCTACAACATTCATCGGTGTGTGTGTGTGTGTGTGTGTGAGTGTGTGTGTGCCCATATCTCACAAAGCTGCACCACAGTGATGGAAAATTGGAAAATGGCCCAAGAGAACCTGAGAGGTCAGAAAGTCAAACAGCTGTGGAGTCCTCACACACACACCTATTTAACTCTCCCTTTACAGATGCAATCCATATTTACATCTCTAATCACTCATTTTCCTAGATAAATATGTTTTCCTGGCTTTTGCAAACTGGAGCGAAAAAGAAAAATCAATTAGTCCAGGGTTTAAGCAAACAAACTTTGTCCCGCAGCTCCGCTAATCCAGCCACACACTCACACACTCGCTCTCACACACGCGTAGGCGCAGGCTGTCCAGCCTGATTTCCTCAAACACACACTGAGCCCACAACTGGAGACGTAATGGCCGCCGACATGAAAGTGCTGCTCTGTGTGGGACTGGCCCTGGTGCTGACAGGTCAGAGATCAGACGTATGTGTGTGTGTGAGTGTGTGTGTGTGAGAGAAAGAGAGAGAGAGAGAGAAAGAGAGAGAGTCTGGTAGCTGTGATTCTGGTTCTGGTCTTTCAGGCGTGGGCCGCTCGGCTCTGGTGGGGAAGAGCCACAGCGCCGGGAAGGACGACGTGGTGCTGCAGTACGTGGTCAACAACTCGGTGAGGGAGCATCCGGTCCTCACCAAGCTCAAGCTGGTAAGAACCGGGTCAGAACCGGGTCGGAACCGTAACCGTCACACACCCAAGCTGGCACAGGCTGTCCATGCAGGACACAAACAGATTACGAGGGACTGAAACTATTATCTGCAAACCTGACAAGTTGTCAGGAACTTCAGTGTTGAGCACTTTGTCTTTTGCCCACTAGAGGGCAGCACTGTGCAGTCACTGTGGGGAACTTGTGTGTTCCAGAGAACTTTGGAGGACCCATGGAGCATTATGATGGTTCCCAGCGAGCAGGTCCAGTTCATGGCCAACCTCATAAGACTCATCAATGCCACCAAGGCCATAGAAGTAGGTGAGGTCACACACACACACACACACACACACACACTCGCGCACACACAGACCAAATCGAGGCACAGAGGCCATTTCTCCGTCTATCGGTCTGTGTTTCCCCACGCAGGCCTGTACACTGGCTTCAACGCACTCAGCATGGCCTTGGCGATGCCAGACAGCGGCCGCGTGGTCGCCTGCGAAATAAACGACGTCTACGTGGAGATCGGAAAACCGTTTTTCCGAGAGGTGAGAACGTTTTGTTTCACCATTTCACCCGATGAGAGTTTGGCATTCCGCAGAGAGATGGACAGAGAGAGAGAGAGAGAGAGACGACTGCTGTGGTCAGCTGTGTCTGTGTGTGTGTGTCAGGGGGTCATCACTAAATGCTGCAGGCTGGACAGTTAAGAGGTGTGTGTGCTCAGGAAGCTGTGTCACGGAAAAGAGGGAAAGCTGGGGAGGGAAAATCAATCCGGCACTCTGTCCTGAGCTTTGAAAAAAAAGAGACAAGACCAATCGATGGACGGAGGAAAACCACAGACACAAACGACCTCTGTCTGGGATAAAGTACACAAACTGTGTACGACGGTCAGACGTCCGATACTACAACCAGATACTACTACACTAGAAGAGGGCGTCATGTCAGATATGATTACTGTGTTTTCTGGACTACAGGTCACTCCACAGAATTAGTTGCACAAGGCAAAAATGCATCATAATGAAGAAAAAAACATATATAAGTTGCACCCGACTATAGGTCGCATTTTTGGGGTAAAATTCTTTTACAGAATCCAAGATCAAGAGCAGACATTTCATCTTGATAGGCCAGTTAGAATATAATAATAGAATAGATAAAACCAGGCTGAATAGGTGTGCAGTATGCTAGCGAAACACACTGATGGTTATTAAGCTACATGATGCATTGACAACCAACTGAATACATAACTCTTATGCTAGCATAGCAATTATCCATCTAACTAAAGCTTAAGAAACAAGCTAAGAAGTTTGCAAAACCCTCCATCTCACTCCAAATCACTAAATTCGTTGAAATTTTTATCCTCAATGTCGCTTCGGAACAACTCCACCAACTACAGAGGTAGATGAAGTGGTGTTTAAATTACCGTAATTTCCATAAATTACCGTAATGTTGAAAATTTAGTGGCACAGGAAGTGGTAGTAGATGCTGGTACACAAGTTGAGAGTGCCATTGCGCAGTTATCAATGTGAAAATAACGAAAACATGCAATAATTTCACACATCACTCACACCTGAGTATAAGTCGCACCCCACAGCAAACTATGAAAAAAGGTGCGACTTTTACTACGGAAAATACTACAGTTCTTGGGGGGGAAAGTATAAAGTCTCTCAACGTCAAGAGCAAAAGTATTGCCACAGCAGTAGCATTGGTTAAGTTCCCTATTTCTTGGAAGAATATCTGAGGACACAGAGTATTGATGATTGTACCTACAAAGTACACGTTGTCGTACTCCTGCTACGGCCTGCAGCTGCGAGTAGCTGCTCCGCCGAGTTTGGCTGACTCACGCGGCGTGTTGTTTTCTGCAGGCCGGCGTAGAAGATAAGATCGACGTGCGGCTGCAGCCAGCGATAAAGACGCTGAGTGAGTGCTTCCACCGACCCTTTCTGCCGCTTGGCCTCCCGGAAAGCGTTTGTGATTGACGGCTTTCCGTTCCGTCAGACGAGCTGACGGACGCCGGGGAGGCCGGGACGTACGACTTTGTGTTCATCGACGCCGACAAAGTCAACTACGAGCGATACTACGAGAAGTCCCTGGAGCTGCTTCGCCCGGGAGGCATCATCGCCATCGACAATGTGAGTGTACACACACACACACGCACGTACACACTCATTAGGCAAACAGCTGATGTGGCGTTTGGAGGTACGAGCCGATTTCCCGAGCGCCTTTTCCAGGTGCTGCGAGGTGGAAGGGTGGTGGATCCGGCGCCCGACGACGTGACCTCCAGGATCCAGGACGCGCTCAATAAGAAGCTGCACAAGGATGAGAGGATCGATCTGAGCATGCTCACGATGGGCGACGGGCTGACCCTTGCCATTAAGCGGTGATGTCGTCGATAAGCAAGCGCGCCGACTTCACCCCGTCATCCAATATCGGATTAAAATCTCAGGGGCTCCTTGCCAAAAAAAGTTGCTACTCTTCAGCAGATATATAAATGGTTGTAGATTGAGGATACAAAATGATAGAATAAAATTATTTTTAAAACAATGTCACATCACAATGTTCCCATCCACGATGTGACACTTCACTGTATTTAACAGAAATAAATCAACAAATTTTGACATGACAATACAACAATGGAGAGTTTCTAAGGCCACGTTCCAGAACTGTGTTCTGCCCCTTGTGAGGAACCGCCAGCAGAAGTCTATGAAATCCTGCCACAAACGGACCTCCTGCATCTGCGTCACGGCAGGAGCTCCTGCAAGAAGCGTGGCGGTGTTTAAGCTCGGCGGGGACGAGCGCACACGTCGAGGTTCTGCATCGAGTTTGTGTCTGCGCTGACGTCCACGCGGCCGGCCGCCGGCGCTGCGTGGACAGAATCCTCTGACGGGCTCATTACGGGCCTTTCAGCTGACGCTATGGATTTTCAGCAGCGTAGGCGGCGGCGGAGGCGAGCCGGCGGAGGCTTTAAGAGGCGGGCCGGGCCAGGCCACGCCCTCACACCGCGCCGGCAGAAGCGATGGAGAGCAGAAGGGAGAGTTACACCCGCAAAGCTGCGTTTCCCGGGAGAAATCTCCATGTCTCCATGGCGTGCAGGGGAGGGTTAGCGGAGGCTAACGAGAAGGAGCTGTTGCGCGGGCTGAACGGTCGCCTGGCGGGATTCATCGAGAAGGTCCGGCAGCTGGAGCTCCACAATCACCTGCTGGAGAGGGAAATCCAGGACATCCGTGAAAAGGGGCGCACGGCTGGAGATGTGGAGCAGCAGCGTGGGCCCGAGCTGAGGAGGCTCAGGCAGCTGGTCCAGGACATGACGCTCCAGAAGATGCAGGTCGAGGCCGAGCAGAGGAACCTGGAGGAGGAGCTGCAGAAGGTCCAAGATCGGTGCGACAGGGAGGGGAGCGTCAGGTCCGGCACGGAGAGGAACATCGCCATGATGAAAAGGGACGTGGATGATGCCTACAGAGCCAAAGCCCAGCTGGAGAAGAAGGTTCAGGCTCTGACTGAGGAGATCGACCTCATGAAGACCAACCACCAGGCCGAGGTGCTGGAGATGAGCGAGCACATCCGGGACTCCCAGGTGGAGGTCAAAGAGTTCGGCAGACGCGACCTCACCGAGTCTCTCCGCGACATCCGGGCTCAGCTGGAAGGCCGCGAGGTCTCCGACCTTCTCCAGGCCGAGGAGGCCTTCAGGGCCAGGCTGGCCGAGTTGACCAAAGCTGCCGAGGCCAAACGAGAGGCTCTGAAGGCCACTCAGCAGGAGATCCAGGAGTATCGAAGGGGCCTGCAGGCCAGGAACATCGAGCTGGACTGCGCTAAAGGCACGAGGGAGGCTCTGGAGCAGCAGCTTCACCAGGCGGAGGAGCACCACAGTGAGGAGATCCTCCGCTACCAGGTAGGGAAGATCTAGCTGAGATCGGCATCACTGCAGCCTGATGTTTGCTACTTCTCCTTCTCATCTTCTTCCTCCAGGACACAATAAAGAGGCTGGAGAACGAGCTGATCAACTCCAAATTCGACATGTCTTCGTACCTACGCGAGTATCAGGACCTGATGAACGTGAAGATGGCTTTGGACATGGAGATACTTTCTTACAGGTGAGACGGACACATGTGACCACACCACAAGGTCAAAGGTCATCGCCAGAAGTAGCTGTCAGAGTCCAAAAGATCGTTATGGCCTCAGTTAAGTAGAGATTTTAGGCTCAAAAGCTTCTCGACTTCTCCTTTGTAGGAAGCTTCTCTGCGGCGAGGAGGCCCGTCTGGGCCGAGCGACCGACAGCGTCCCCGTCTCCACGCCGTACATCTACCACCAGTCCCCCGTCTACGCCCTACCTCGCCCCTGCCACCAGGGGGGGCCGCAAGCGCGGGCCGAGCCCCAGTACAAGTTTGTGGAGGAGATCATCACCGAGACCACCAGGGAAATTGAGATGCTGGAGTATGAGGAGGTGGAGACCGCAGAGGGAGAGGAAGAGGAGGAGGAGGAGGAGGGAGAAGAGAGGGAGGGGAACGGAGAGAAAGTGGAGCGGGAGCGTCCCAAAAGTGATGGAGAAAGTGGTGAAGAGGATGACCATAAAGATGGTGGAGAGGAAGAGGATGAGCAGGAGCGTGATGGTGAGCAGGATCAGGCGGATGAGGGGAGGGAGGATGGAGGAGAGGAGGGAGAGAGAGACGTGAACGGAGGTGAAGGTGAGGAGGGGACAGAGACAGAGGCTGGCGAGAGGAAAGAGGACGAGGATGAGCAGAAACGGGGCGATGAAGAGGGGAAGGATACAATGGTGGAGGACAGGAGGGACGAGGCTCCGCCCCCTGAATCTGAGGCTCCACAGCTGAGCGGCCAAGAGTCTGAGGGGCCAAGTGGAGATCGAGCAGTAGAGCGAGAGAGCGAGACAGCAGACGACAACAACAAGGGTGAGGGAGAGAAAAACGCAGAGACGGGCGGAGCAGAAAAAGCGATCGGATCTCCTCAAGCATCGCTGAATGGAGACTCCGCCTCTCCAACACATGACGAAGAGGCGGGAAAAGCCACGAAGATGTGGGACGCGACACAGATTCGCCCCCGAAGTCAAACGTGGAGATTCAAAAGCTGAACGACGACAACAAATCTACAGCAATAACATCGCCTCCAGAGTCAGGGGTGACCAAATCCAAGGAGGGTGGGAGTAGCCAGCAGGGGGCGCCAAAGAGCAGTTAGCTTTCTACTCTAAATCACTATCAGGGGTCATGGGGGGGCAGGACCTCAGAGATTTAGGTGGTGGAGGGTGGAATTGCGGCATAGACGAGCAGGAGTCAGTGGCAAGGCTACTACCAAGACGTGGAATAGTACAAAAATGGCATATAAAAAAAGAAAGAACAAAACTCGTCAATGCTCGCGCGACAGCAGCAAGGCTTTTTCATCTAAACACATGAGCTATGTTTCTGTGCAGTACAAAATATACATGTCTGTGCCCAATGCAATACACAACATCACTCTCAGTGCAGTACACATCATACCACTGATGCCCAATGCAGTACAAAATATACTATCTATCCTCAGCACAAGACACCACAGTTATGATACATGTAATGTTGCTGTATGTTCTGTAAACATATATTGTTTGGTGGTGACTGTACCATATCTAATATTCTCTAATAACACGGCTATTTTACTGATATATTACTAACGTCTCCACTGTTCTGTATTTAGAGATAAGATCTCCTCCACCTTTGTGTCTGTGTTTTAATTTTAACTAAATATTTATCCCACATATTCAAATTACATGAAGGTGCTCATAAAATCATCAAATTCGTCTCAGTTACATCCCCATCGAAAAAAAGCGAAGTAAATATACACACAATAACACATATACAAGTCTTTACTTTTTACATACATATGAGAATTGTCTGTATTGTTTTTTGAGCTGCTGAGGCTTTTGAATTTGCTGTAACGATTGTGGATCAATAAAGTACCTACCTACCCACCTACATTGTTTGATAGTCATGCTTACACAGTCACAGTAGTTTTAGTACAATTAGTCAATGCACCAGCTCACCTGCAGATGTTTGGTGAGCCTCTTTGTCCCCTCTATGACTCTCCGTCCATGGTGGTGTTTATTGTCGCTCATATTTGACGTCATAAGGTGGCCAACAAACAAACGAAATAAACTGTGGACATAGCTAGAAACGCTACTTTGCGTTTTCAAATAAGTTTAAATTCTCCGGGTGACGCTGATTTCTCGCAGGTGTGAAGGGTCACTTTCGGTAAGACTGACCAATCACAGAGCGGCTCACAGGCACATGGCGTTTATTTACGTTTGTTGTTGCTGGGTGTGACGGTGCGAAACTTAGCCCGAATATTGATGTTATTTGTTTACTTCAATTTTCTTTACTGTGCTTTTAAAATCACACTTAATTTGCAAATTGAAGTCCATTCAATGCAGAATGATAACCACAAAAAGTGTGACTTTACCTCACATTGTATATACAGTATGTGCTCCTCAGATTCAGTGTTCAAATGCTGAACTGGCCAATCCACCATTGTACAGGATTGACATATTTCAATCTTAGTACTTTTTTGTTGCATGGTGCTCTTTGTCCAGTGTCTACCCGAAGTAGCAATGTTTTAGTGGAAGGAATCCTTCCCGCCTCTGTCTGGTTGCAGTCATTTATGTCCTTCTGGCACATGATTGTGAAACCCGCTCCAATATCTTAAATATTAAAACCTAGAGCATTGTGTTCACAACTTGAATTAGTATATAATTATGATTTCAACAAATCCGCTATCAAGTTTCCTCAGGCAACGGAGGACAGAGACAGCTATTGTCCTCCATGAAACATCCAGTTCTGAAACAAAGTCACAAGGACAAGACATCCAAACTGACTAAATAATGACAAAATAGTCTGGGGAGCATTAATTGCACAGAAGTCCAAATTGCTACTCGGAGAGATTTTGTGAGATCTGTAGGACTGTTTGATGACAAACACAATGCTGGAATGAAGAGTTGCAGCTGCTGTTTGTTGTGCTGCCATATTTGTTGGCTGCAAAAGAAAATTCAGCAGGATGCCATTTTCTGCAGCGAGAGTAAGAAGGAATCAGGGATGTTTGTGCTGAGTGCTTTCAGCACATTTGCGAACCTCTTCAGCAACTAATCGTGTTACGGCAAAGTGCAGAGACTGCACAACATCAATACGGTGTGAAGATGGAGACATAAAACACAGACGAGGTGCTGATGGCTCAGCACCACACACTGACAGTTTGGAGTTCAAAGACTTTATTGAAAAGTTACAGACACATGAGGACCTCCGAGACTTCCCGTGGACACGTGTCCTGAGGGAGCTACCTCCAAGTGAACAGGTGTCACCCCAATTACACTTCATCTGGACAATGTTTCAGTTTGGCATTACTGTGAGCAATTATTCCGTCCCGCCCCGCGTTTGTAGATGGAAAGAGGAAAGAAAAGAATTTAGAAAACACAGCCATGGGTGCAGCAATCCTCAAACCTACAGACCAAACTTAGGCCAACCCCAAAAACTGCCCAGTTTAAGGGGAGGCGGCGCTTTGCTAGAACATCACAAACCCAGATGGCTGAAACGAAACACTGCACATCTTCAAATCATCCGTGTGTGCATGAGGAGCAAGTCGTGGTTAAACGATAAAGGGGGGGCAAACTGATAACATGATTCGCAAATTAGGTCATTAGGACAATTATCTGATGGCAACTATGGAATAAGAAGGTAACAAAAATAAACCAATATTTGGGAGATACAATGAAGCCACACAGATGACGAGTAAAGTGATTTGTATTTGTTTCATTGTCATGGCAGTGCTGGACAGAACAATGACAAAATGTATAAATAAAGCCACCACGTCTCCAGAGATGCAACTACAAAGTAAAAAGCGAAAAAAGGAAACTAAATAAACCAATGACTGTGAAGCGCCAATTTTTTATGGTGCTCCGGAGGTTTGTCGCTGTAGCCTTGAACCTCTCTCCGATATCCCCGTTTTGCTGGTTTGTGTTGGACATACGTAATAAGGCCCGATTCTGCCGACACTCCCGAGTCCCTATGCAGTGTAAAGGGAGCTTAAGCCTCCAGCTCCAGGCCCAGACCCAGCTTGTGGCCACCGGCGTTGATGTTCTTGCCGTCAACCAGGGCGGACAGGGTGAGTTTCACACCTGAAAAGGCAAAAGGAAACACACATTGAGCTCCACAACCGAAAAATGGCAACACCAGAAACAGGTTTGCGTCTCCTGCCAGAGTTGCAAAGTCCAACTTACCTGGTCTGAGACTCTGGGTGTAGCCAACACCAACAAGACTGTTGTTGTTCACTTTAGCCTGCGCGAAACAAAAGAGAAACATCATGGAACGAGTCGGGTTTCAGTCACACACAGACGCTAATTTTCCGAAGCCCCGGCCGAGACACTCACGCTGAGGGTGGCGTCCTTGTCCAGCTGGTATTTGGCGGCGATGCCAAAGCGTGTGCTGTTGCTGCCAGCGGTCCACGCCAGGTTGACGGCCGTCTCCAGCTTGTCGCTCACCTTCTGGTAGATGGAGCCGCCAAACTCTGACCCGTCGTTGCTTCGGGAGCGAGGCAGAATTTCAGCACGGGACAAACTCAACTCAACACCAGAAAAATGCAAAGCCAAGAGTAGACATGGGAAAGTTTCCTCCTTACACGTTGGTGTGCAGCTGGAAGTCTCCCGTCTTGTAGCCGATGGCGAAGTTGTTCTGGGTCATCTTGGATTTGGCAGTGTCAAAGGTCATCTGGTACCCGGCCAGCCAGCCCTCGTAGCCGATCACGCCCGCGCCGTGGATGGTGGGGCCGGCGAAGTCAAAGTCGACGTCGCAGCCCAGGTTGACATATTCGCGCTTGTAGGCCGTCTTCACTTTGCCGCTCTTCTTGCTGCCAGGGAGCACAGAGACTTATTATTATTTTATTATACCGTCCTCACCTCTCTTGCATCCACGACCTTAAATCACCTGCTGGGACTCAATATCTACGACACGTTTGATTTAAGAGCTCTGAATAATTATACACAGAGGGCTCGGTGCCAAAGAGAGCGCGAGTCAGCATGACAGTGACGCATCAACTTAAGAACGACGCCACAATTCACTCATGTCAAACACGATCAACTTCAAACCAGGAAGTTCGTTAAGTCTCCTTCATGGCCGAGGCACTGCAGCCGAGACACCGCTCGTCTCTCCTCCCTCCCACTAAGCAACACCCTGAAATAAAGCTCACTCCTCTTCTGGGTCAAGTGCCAGATTCCCAGAAATAACTTTGTGGACTCATTAGGGACCAGCAAATGCATCACAATTGTCTGTGCAAGCTCAAAGCAAAACAAAAAAAACGATTGATATTCCAGACAAAGTCACATAGATGTGCTTGACCTAAATGTTGGTCCATAAGAGGACCGGGGGGAGGCACATGTCTCCATTTACACTGGTCTCAGGCCTGCGTATCGGGTTGCAAATATTGCCCCCGCTGAGATGCCACACGTAGAGCTGGTTGTGAAATAAGCCGCCGCAGCGACTGAGCAGCTGAGGCAAAACAGGGCCGACTAGTCAGGGAAAGGAAAAACGAAAGCAAAAGTCCTACCCGGTGTTTGGGGAGAACGTCGTGTCGAAAGTCAGCTTCAGCCCCTTAGCGATCTGAGGGAGGACAGGGTTTGTTATAGATTAACCCTCGATGAGTGCGATGGCTATTTCACACAAACATTAACCCTAAAAGACAATGTTTAATTTCTTTCCGACCTGATCCTCGATGGTGATTTCTGTCCCGAGGGTGTTGTCAGTGTTCCACTTCTCGGTGAAGGTCAAACCGTATTCTGACCTCTTGTATTTGGTTTCCAAGCTGCCCACCACTTTGCTGGTGTCCGTGTTGGAGGAGCCGGATGTTTTGAATTCCTTGAGGTGAGAGGAAAAACAAAAACAAAAGACGAAAAATGATTACATTAGCATCGGTGGCGTAACACAACCTGTTGCTTTGCTGTCATTTATCAAATGTCCAAGTCAAAGTCAACTTTATTGTCAAATCCTTAATTTGTACAAACTAATAGAGGGCTAAAATTGTGTTTTTCCCTCATCCACAGTGCAGAAACAGTATACAAATAAAGGGTATAAAGGGAAAAAAAATTTAAAAAGTAGAGATGTCCGATAATATCAGCCCACCGATATTATCGGCCCGATATTAGCATAAAAATGTAATATCGGTATCGGATTTTTTGGCTTTAAAACCGATAAAATAAAAACCAATAAAAATAAAATGATGCTTGCGTTACACCGAAATAGTGCCTATGCGCTCCTGAAGCGTTAACCAGCGCATATATCGGTATCGGTTGATATCGGTATCGGTAAATTGAGGGTTGGACAAAATCGGCATATCAGATATCGGCAAAAAAGCCAATATCAGACATCCCTATTAAAAAGTAAGGAGCAATGTACAGTGGTGTAATACAAAATATATCCAGACTCGAGATGTTGCTTACCACCCCGCTGGAGGACTTTGTCTTGACATCGAGCTTAACCACTCCGAATCCTGAGGACGGAAACAGCCATAATGTGCCAACGTCCCATTCAAAGCGCACCAACAATAACAGCAGCAACCCGTGCTGGGCGCACCACCACAGCTACCAGCGGGTGAAACCCAATACCGTACCGTAGCCTTTATTGAAGATGTCCTTGGCAGACTTGCCCAGGTCGGCGTATGTGGGAGGCACGGCCATTGTATCTGTAAACAGAAATAACGAGCAACATTTTTCTCTCGGGCTTCATATTTTCCTGACTCAATCATGCAAACTCGCCCTGACAGTCCCTCTCCGCAGCACAAAGAGGGGCGTGGATGCATGCTTGAGGCTTATCTGGCTACGAGGCACTTGCTTCTTCAACAAGTGACAGGCCTTTGAAGGCTTCCAGTCGTCCAGTTTAACGTACATTAAAAAAAAGGGGGGGGGGGGTCATAGGGAGAA
>OMPJ01046478.1:3288-13659 GCA_900312935.1 Carapus acus | reverse complement strand
GTAAGATGGGACTTCCCGATGTGGCACAGCAGCAGTGTGTGTGTGTGTGTGTGTGTGTGTGTGTGTGGGTGTGTGAATCGGGATCAGACCTTCACTTCAATGTCACACATCTTCTCCACCTGGTTTCAGATCCCAAAAAACTTTGTGAATGTTTGTGTGTTTTTTTCCCTTTTCTATAACAATTTGCACAGGAACTCAGCACCTTCATTTCATTACACAATGTTAATTGCCAAAATAACAATAAAAGATTCCTCATTCCTGATTTAGGTGATTCAAGATCGGCAGAGTCCACATTGTAGAAGTGATTTAACAATTTCACTTTTTTTTGAATTGCGGAAAAATGTCGTTGAGCTCACCTGAGCCCAGAGCCTAACCTGGGATAGAAACATAACTGTAGTCTTAGCCCGGACCCGTGTTGAATGAATACAAAGGTCAGTGTCTGGTAGGTTAAAACGCTAAAAAAAAAAGAAAAAAGGGGGAGAAAAGTCCTAAATCATAAAAAAGGTTCAAGTTGGTATTAAGCCAAAAGGAAATCAATCAAACTGATTTCCTGGATCAACATGCTAGACAATATGAGGAAGTAGTCTAGGACCGGTAAGTGTGTGTGTGTGTGTGTGTGTGTGTGTGTGTGCGTGTGTGTGCGCGTGTGCGCGTGTGCGCGTGTGCGCGTGTGTGCGCGCGCTCCATGCAAGCTTGGCCGTTTATCTGATGACTTCCCTCTCTGCTCCTCTAACATTCGTCAACAATAAGTCGATCTGAGATGAATGAAGCCAAAACAGGAACGTGAATCACATTCAAAACATTCTCCGCAACACACAGTGCGCGCGCACTTGTGCGAGTATGCATGCACACGTGTGTGTGTGTGTGTGTATGTGTGTGTGTGTGTGTGTGTGTGTGTCACAAAAAAGGAAAGTTGGATCATGTCGGGCACAATGGGGAAGGCGGACTGATGCTGTCGGACAGAGTTTGTGAAATTCATCAAGCGACGGGAAGACAGAGCAGAGAGGGCAGGTATAGAGGGGTTTCCCAGTGTGTGTGTGTGTGTGTGTGTGTGTGTGTCTGCTCTGAAGCCTGACGCTGGGATCTGTATAAGTCTCAATTAGGTCAGTCGGGGAGGCTGATTCAATACTGAAAATAAACACAAAGCCACAAGGAAGGACAAACAAGGAAACATACACACTCTATCTCTTTCTCTCTCCAAAACACTCTTGCTCTTTCCATCCGTCTCCTTCTGGCCCCGCCCTCTCTGCCTCTCACCATTCTACCTATATTGTGCTCCACATCTGGTCTGACTAGCTGGTCCAGGGAGTTCATCCATCCATCCATCCATCCATCCATCCATCCATCCCTGCATCCCATTCTGTGGAACTCAAAATCTGCAATGAGACACACACACACTCTGCTCCTGCTCTGCTCCCTTCCATAAACGACACACTCACACTCAAGCGTTTGTGCCCGCAGATCCATCACTGGCCTCATACAAGAGGCTCATACAGAACACACTGACTCACTCCTTCGCCTGTGAATCTCCCTCTCTCTCTCTCCCCCTTTCCCTCTCCCTCTCTCTCTCTCCCTCTCTCACTGTGCGTCTGTGTGTAGCTGTTATGGACATCAAGATGCAACATAATAACACAACAGGAGGTCAGTGGGTGCAGAGACACACTCAGATATGCAGGATGTACTAAATGCGTCACACACACACATACGCACACACACACACACACACACAGAGAGAGAGAGAGAGAGTTGGCATGAATCTAGGTTTGAGAATAAGGAACGCACAACGTCTCCATGTTGTGTGTTTTTAGAATAAAACATCTGCTGCCGCTCTGGGTGTGTGCGTGTGTATGTGCGTCGATCAGCAGGTCAAAGGTCAGGAGTGAGTCACATTGGGGTTGCACCTGTTAAGCTCATCTCTTCAAATTCAATTCAATATTTCAGCAAGTACTGCTGCGAAATACACATATTGCAGTAAAACACACTCAAGTACCTGAGGTAAAAATACACAGATTTATCGTGATCATGCTTCCTGTTGTGTTGATGTGCAATATTGGGAAATTAACGGACGTAAACACAACGTGATGTGATTTAAGGCAGTGAAAATCCCAGGAATTCAGAAGCACAACAAAAGGTGCGTATGTCTTGCAGAAAAAAAGCATATAGAAAGGAACTTTGTAACACCAAAGTCATTAAAAGCCATTCAACAAAACCTGTAGTATAGTTTAACAGTTTCCTACGAAGGAAAATGAGAATTTATGATTCTGACGCATGTAAAGCTGCACAAACAATATTAGTAGGGCAAGAGGCTGTAGGTACTTTCCAACTCCTGAGGATCACAGATCATTTTCTAACACACACACGAGCCACCAGGAAGCTCTAATCTAAAACAAGGAAACTAGAGGAAATGCAGCCGTGCTTTTAGAGCCCAATAGACACAACAGTGTAGCTGAGCTTCAATCGGATCGCCTCGCTTATCAAAACCCGCTTATTATCTCAGGGGGACACGAAATAAACCTGCGTCCCTCCCATGCCCCCCGCGCCCCACGTATCTGCTTTCGGGAAACGTGATGATAGAGATTTTTTTTAATAGAGTCGCTCGCAAGAAAAGCACCTGAGTCACTCTCTATGTTCATATCACAGCAGTACACATACAGTATATGAAATAACGGACTGTGGTCTAAGAGGTCAGAGGTCAAACTAGCAAACAGCATGTGTCCAATTCACACGGGACACATTGCTAATTGTGAGGGAGCTACATACACAAAACGTGCCCATAACGCTGCCTCAAAGCGCAGAAAAATACAATTTCTCTTTAGAGACTAAAAGCAGGTGCAAAGAAACGTACCTGTCCGAAGACTGTCTGCGAAGATGTCGTGTGAGTGTGTGTTACACTCCTCACACACTTCTCACTTTGGCTCCTCTCAGTTTGACAGTAAACGAGCCTCTCGTCTGGCCACGCCCACTGTCCAAAGTAACCAATCACTCATCACAGCACAAGCCATAGCAACCAATCAGAGGGATCATTCACTGACCTCATTCTAAACACTGACTTTCTGTGTATTGTTTTATTTTCATCTGGGATTGTTCTGTTGACTGATCCATACATTTCAGATTTTATATTTTCTTATGAATTTGTCTTTAATTTCACTCATATTGCACCTTTCACCACAGACAAACGACACTTGACAAAACATTTTTTCCTCCAATCGCTGACGGATGAGTTCCACAATTTGCACAAGGTGCCGCTTCACTCGACAAGTGATAAGAAAAACATTTTACCTTTCAAATTTCAACCAATCATGCAAAAATTACATCCTCAACTTGAATCCCTGATGATGTCAAGCGGATAAACTCTCAAAAATCGTAGACCTCGATAACAGATATTGCCACTGCTGTCTCTACTCTATTGTCATAACGCCTCTTAGTGGCCGACCTTAAAACTGCAACTTCATTGTAACTGAAGTGGTAAGTACTGTCAACAAGTATCTGCTAACAATTACATTTACATTAAGAAATATACACAGTGCGACACTTAAAATCACTATATTTACATTATTCATAACCCCACAGCGCACATTTCTGGATGAGTCTTGAGGCATAGAAAAGAACAAACAGCCTGTCCGCTGTCCACAAAAAAGTGCAACAATAATTTGCGATTGTTTCCAGCATCCACAAACATTTTGGTGAATCAATAATCATGATTAGGTCCAATCGTGATCATCTCCAACCATCAAATTGTCCACACATGCTGCAGAGGGACCCACAGGATTAAGGTTCGTTGTGTGTGTGTGTAAACTGTCACAGGAGAGAGACACAATCGCAATAAGCCGTTTGTGTCAAAGTCCATCCTCCTCCTGTCTGTGACCTCAGCAGTGGGGGATGAGTCCGCTGTGCTTTGAGTTCAGAGGTCAGAGGTGTCAGGGCAGGGCCCCGCTGAAGGTGAGGATGGGCAGGCAGAGGAGCGAGCAGAAGGTGGGATGAAGAGGCTGGATCTGACTGGAGAGCTGCTGCTTTCTCAGCCTCCAGTCGGAGGAGCTGTCGGGTTTGTAGCACACTGACACGTCGCATCTGAACGGGAGCGAGGAACAGGTGGAGGTTTAGTGCGCATGGCAGGGTGTGTGTGTGTTTGTGTATGTGTGTGTATACAAAAAAAAAGACCTAACAATTTTGAAAACTTCTATTCCTTGCCCAGATTGATGGATGAAAACTATATTCACAAATATGTCAATAGATGGATAAGCTTTTAATTTGAAAATTTGAAATGAGGCTGTTTTTAATAATAATAAAAGTCATATAATCCCATCTTTTTAATGTATCTATATTACTCTGATTCTATATCATTGCTAAACTATACAAAGCTAATGTGATGCTAACGTCACAATATAAATACATACATGATATAAATAATATAAAGAAACATCCTGCTTATAGAGGTTTCCCACATCCTGTTGGACAGCATATGTCTACCTCACTTCCTGCCAGAATGTATTTACTGTGTGTGTGTGTGTGTGTGTGTGTGTGAGTATGTGTGTGCTTGCTACCTGGTGACACTTTGCAGGACCTTCTTCTCGTCCTGGTCCAGGCAGACTGCGAAGGTGGTGTTTCCCGTCCCGCTCACCTGCACCTTGTCCACCTTCACCTCACTCAAGCTGAGCGTCTGCGAGACAAGGAGCAGCTCGGTGAAGGTCGATGGAAATACTGAACAATACTGTTGGATTGTGTGGTCAGGGGGGGCAGTGCCAGGGGAACCAGAGTTGGGACTGGGGGCGGCAGGGCTAGGCTGGGCTGGGCTAGGCTGGGCTGGCTCACCTGGTTGTAGCCCTTCTTGCTTTTGCAGCTCTGCCTTTTGAGCACCTCGGTCATGCTGAGCTGCAGACACTCCATCTTTGAGTCTGAAAGCAGGAGATGTAACGGCTCGGTCACAGCTGGTGGTCCAAGCCGACGTTTCCAAGGGAAACATTTGCGATTCTTTGCTATTGTTCATGTTCTTAACTATACTATATCAACATTTAACTGTTGCACCACTTTTCAGATGATTATCTTAACAGGTAGGGTAGTTAGGAACTTTATTTAGGATATTAAAGTAAAAGTAAAAAGCAGAAGGTAAGTTAAGTTGACCATGGAACAGATAAATTATGTTACGAAGGAATTTGCACTACTTCTATATTCTCACAACCTTTAAGTGAACAATCGTAGTTAGCATGCAAAGATAAGAATCTACAAAGCATCAGTCACAAACTGGGAAAACCACAAAGAAACCTAAAGAAAAAAAACAGGGTTGTGCATGTGAGTGTGTGTGTGTTGATCATACCCAGCTCCTCCGGATTCTTGCAGGCTTTGGTCAAGTGTATGGACGTGCAAACTTTATTTTCTCGTGTCCATTGGCTCCTCCCGCTGATCACCACCTGAGGAGCAAGAAAAGGGTGTTGGTTGCGCTTATTCTTGTTAACCACCAAAACTGAGTGACCAGGAAAAGTGACAAGCGGGAGGTGTGGTCGCAGATGATGGTCGGACAGAGGTGATGGATGAGTGATGTGGCTGCTGCTTTACCCTGTTGTACACCACCTCCAGGATCAGCGGCACCGCTTCCCGGTCTCCGTCGATGCCAAAGCGCTTACTAGCTGTGCCTAAGCACACACAGACACACACACACAGCAGAAGTCAGAAGTGCTGAGTGGAAAAATGGGTTGAAACCAGGAGTGGAAGTGGACGGTGAGTCATGAAGTCGAAGCAGCAAATGTGCTGTTTCCATGATTTAGTCCAGAGTTCAAACCCACTGCATGATGCACCAAACTGGGGAACGTGGCAGATGATATTTATAGTATGGTGGTTACTGGGGCAAGTGTATGTGTGTGTGTGTGTGAGTGTGTAGGAGACCCACCCATGGCCTTGATGGCTCTTGTCCCTGCCGTGTGGCCGAGCTCTAGCGAATGGACAAACACCTCCGTCCTCTTCTCTCCACCAGCCAACGTCAGCTGCAACCCAAGAGATCTTTTAATTGATTTTAGTTTTCAATTCTAACTTTGTGTTTGTTTGGTGCATTGTACTCTTTGTACTTTAATGTTACTGAGACAACAGAAAAAGTTTGCCTCTCATCCATCCCTGCTACTTTCCTTTGTATCCGGGCTGTTCCCTGGACAAACGGCGAAATAAAAACCTTGAACCTTGAACTTTAGGAGCAGTATTTTTTCAAGAAGGCCACCTGTGTGGAGCCATTGGGACTTCAGTCCCTTGCTCGAGGACACTTGAACATTAGACCATTTAGTAAGAGCCCCAGTTAGAACCAGCAACCTCCCAGTTTCAAGCTAATGGCTGTACCTCTTCAACCTGCCCATTGTTGAACCCTACGGAAGCCTGTGTGTGTGTGTGTGTGTGTGTGTGTGTGTGTGTGTGTGTGTGTGCGCATCTCTGACCTCGGCCTGGTACAGCTGGATCAGCGCCGGCCGGGCAGCGTAGCGGCAGTAGTACAGCACCAAGTCGGCCAGGATGGGCAGACGTTGCTCGTAGGAACTGTCGTAGGACTCCGATTCTGTTTTTGAGGTTTGCTGCGGAAACAAAGACAACAGAAGCGTCCAGAACAGCCCAGTTCGTACCAAAATGTCCCACCTGCCAAAGAGGGGTGGGCGAGTTCTCCATTACGTTCCGATGTTTCATACCCGGCAGACGACGTTGGCCGGCAGGTTGAGCAGACTGAGGGTGTTTCTTTCGTACCAGGGGTCCAACATGCCGAGCAGGTGGGCGATGTCGTTGGTGCTGTCCTCTGAACTGCTGACGTTCCCGTCCTACACATAAAAAAACCATGTTGTGTGACCTCCTAGCGGCATGGGACGAGGATCTCGGCTATTACTGTACTTACGCTGGGTAAAGTGCCCCCTTTGGAAATGCAAGGGGACCTCAGACCATTTGGGCCCGAGTCCTTCTTCACGGGCATGAAGAAGAAGTGCAAGTTGTAGGCCCTGCTGAGCCTGGGACAGGCGCTCTCCTTCCTCCTCAGGCTGCTGTAGGCCCGGGCCACCTTCCCGGCCACGTGGTCGGCCCCGAACACCACCACCCTCAGCGTGGTGCTGCTGAGGTCCTCGTCGTTGCTGAGGATGGGCCTCCTCCTGAAGCACACGTGCCTCAGAGTGTTGGGGTGCTGCGGGGGCGCGAAGGGCTTGTGGAGGTGAACCTGCTGCGGGAGCGAGTTGGAGCGTGTCTGACGGACCAACAGGAGCTTCTTGGCCTCCGAGTTGCCCAAACTTTTGGTTCTGTTGGGCAGCCGGGAGCCCTTTGGTTTGACAAAGAGGCGGTAGAAGTGCTGGCTGAGTCGGGCCGACGCCCTGCTCCCGGATTTGGGCGAGGACTTCTCGGAGACGGGAGAGGTGGAGATGGCGTCGTCGGGCTCCTCGAAGAAGTCGCTGTCGGCGCTGGAGGTGACGGAGAAGAGCGAGGGGCAGTAGGATTCCGAGGCGATGGACAGGGTGGACATCATGGAGTCCTTGGAGGCGGTGGACAGGGACGAGATGGTGGAGAAGGTGGAGGCGCGGTGGTTGGCGGTGTGGCCGTTGGAGATGAGGGACATGGAGGGCAGCTCCACCCCCCGTACCTCCTCCCCCTCGTCGTCCTCCTCCTCCTCTTCGTCGTCCTCCTCCTCCTCCTCCTCCACGTTGTCGTCCCCCTCTTCTACGTCTATCTCATCCGCTTCGTCTTCGCCGTTGATGTCTGCCTCCTCCTCCGTCTGGTCCAGAAGGGTGTTGAGGACATCTGAGACAAAAGGACAGCTGGTGAGCAGCAGGAGGTGCCGATTGGAGGAGAACCCTCTGGGTCGAGTCCTTACCAAAGTTATCCGTGTCCCAGGGGAACATGTAACACTTGGCTGTGGGCACAGGGAGGGTCTGCAAAATACCTGAGAGAGAGAGAAAGAGGGAATGAATGAACAAAAGGAATGAAAGATGGAGAGAAAAACAGAAACAGAAGCTGCCACAGCGGCAGGTGAGGGAAGAAGAGATCTGAGCTCCATCTCGGACTTTCCCTCTCACCGTCGCTCTTCCTCCCGTTAGGGGCCGGAATACTCAGCCGCTCCCTCAGGTCCTCCAGCCCTTGCACCAGGTGTTGGCGCCCCCTGGTGGCGTCACCCATGGCGGCAGCTGCCTCCAAGATCTCGCTGACCTCCAGGAAGGTTTTGTGCAGCTCGGTCACGCTCTGCAGCTGCAAGGGAGACGGCCGGCGTGAGGGGGCGGAGCTTGGAACTTGGGCTCTGGGCTTGCTGCCCCCGCATCCTGGTTGGGGGACCTGGGGTGTACCTGCAGGGCCTGGTGGAGGCACCGCAGGGGGTACCTGGTGCCCAGGCTGGACTGGAAGGCGTGTTTGATGAGCGTGATGAAGGTCTCCCTCTGGGAGTGATGCACCCGCCCCAGCTGCTCCGCCACCGACAGGAAGTCTGGAGGAACCTCGCCGGGGTTGATGAGCAGCACCGTGCTGTAGGGGGCGACACGCCGCACCGTTACTTTGGAAGCTGGGGTTGGAACCCGAGACAATCCGACTCCTTTAGATCTAAGCGTTGGACCTACATGGTTTTGGGGCTGTGGCCCACCGGGTCCAGGCCCTGCTCCTCTCTCACCAGCCTGTGGTAGGAGATGCCTGCAAGAAAGAGGAAGTGGAAGTGTTTCCGTGAAACATGGCCGTACAATAATCAAAACAGCGGCATCGTCGTACCCTGCATTTTCTCTATTTCGCCACTAGGCGGAGCCACAGCACCAGAGAGAGGAGCAGCAGCTTCTCCCACGCTTACCAGGGGCCTTGATCTCCAACTGCAGGGTGGACAGGAGGTTCTTGCACACGCTGCTGTACGGCTCAGGCCAGGTGAGGAAGGAGCGGAACACCTCCATGGCGTCCTCAAGCAAACGTGTCCCTGGAGGACAGAACGGCGTCTGCAAGACAGACACAGACAAGGACAATTACTGCCAGTAAACAGAAGAATACTCAGGAAATTATTCACTATTTATTAATTTCTTTTGTAGCAAATGTTATTTTTTTATAATAGTAACAACAATAATAATACTTATAGTAATTTAAGTTGACATTTTGAATAATAAATATCATTGAGTATTAAATCATAACATCACTCAAAACCACTGCAACTATCATTGGAAATATTAGAAAAAATGTGGAGCAAAACCATGTCTGCCAGAGGGACACAAACAAAGACAACTTCTATCAATAAGATTATTGTTGAAATCATTAAAATGTGTGAACTGCACCTGCAACAGGGACCCAAGCAAGGCCAGATTTGATGAATCAAAAGTAACGATATGACAGTTTATGAATAACTAATTATGTAAACATAAGATGGTAATGACTATAACAACCTTGAATTTTCTGATGAAGTTCAATTACCGCTGAGACTGAATTCTCTCAATTTGAAACCTTCAGAAGAAAAGGTGTCAGCACAAACTACAGCCTGGAAACGTGCATCAGCTTTAAAACCCAAACAAACGATTAGATACCTCAAAGCTGTGTCTCAAATTGTAAAATACATTTGGTTTCTTGTTGAATATTCTCTGTTGATTATGGAAAAGTGTTTGTCTCAATCAAGTTCTCAAGTTCCTGCGTTGTTTCGCAAACCAGGTCTAAAAACGATTCAGGGAATTCCCAGAAAAAATGGAAATGAGAGGATTTCACAATGTGACACTTGTACAAACTTGCTAAATTTATAATGCCCCAAAATAACAAAACCGAGTTAGATGAGAGTGTTTGTTGGCTCTGTGCTGTAGCAAATGCAGTTTTTGACAAATTAGTGACTCTGAGGTGAAAAAAAGAGGAGTGCAATTTATCAATAATAGAAAGATAGTTTTTTTCCTTTATATTTTAAAATCATGTCCATAGTAATCTTTTTGACATTTATATTAATTTTGTGATTTCGTATGTGTGATGTGATATCTTTTATTTCATCTTAAAAAAAAAATGTGACCACTGGGATTTCTCGAATAGATACAGTGATTTCAGATCAAGCATCGCCTCGCTAGGTTTGAGAAGATTATTTGAAATTTTAGGACAGAGTGTTATGTAAGCATCTGTGTGTGTGTGTGAGTGTGTGTGCGTACGTGCGAGTGTGTGTGACTGAGAGAGACACGCAGTACATCAGAGAGCAGATGGAGGGCAGAGATAATGACCTGAAGCAGCGTGGAGGAGAACATGATGGCGAGGGGGGCCACCAGCTCGTACTGGCACTGTTCCTGCACCTACACACACACACACACACACACACACACACACACAGAAACACACACACACACACACGTGCTTGGGCCCACATTGCAAATGGAGAAGTAATTCAGTGTGATTTTCAAGCTGACAAAATACACAGGCACATGTATAAGTAAATATGTGCTT
>OMPJ01046476.1:4293-25722 GCA_900312935.1 Carapus acus | reverse complement strand
AACAACAGTGTAGGAGGGAGAGAGAGGCGCATTTTCGTGCTGGAAAAACAATCACTATTTTGAGTTTTTGTCAGAAAAAAATGGCAATATCAAGGTTCGTTGTACACTCTTTGCTGATGGCGACAAAGTCCTACATAGCTACAAAAATACGAAGTCAAATTCAAAGAAACATTTGGAGTCGCAGCTTACAGAGCAAATCCCACAAGGTGGTACGAAGCCGAGAGCAGCCACCCAAACAACAAAAGCTGGACTTCGGCGCAAAACCAGTAAGTGGGGAAGAGTCAAAGAAGCTGGTCGGGCAGTATGTTGTAGAGGAAATGCTGCCGTTAAACACGGTTGACTGACCCTCGTTTCGTGCCATAATTAGCAAGATCCCTACATTGTTGTGAACATTACTGTAAAAAATGCACTTCTAATAGAGTGAGTGTTGGCAAAACCGGTTGTCATTTTTATTTTGAGGTAGCGGGGGTGTTGTCAGCAGCTGCTGAATGTAACTTACAAAGTAACTTGTAATCCAATTTAGTTACTTTTAAAATACAGTAATCTGTAAAGTAACTAGGTTACTTTTAAAAGGAGTAATCAGTAATGAGTAATCAGATTACTTTTTAAAGGTAACTGTGGCAACACTGGTTGGTACTGAGAAACGTGCCCCTCAACCGCGTACCTGCTGTGGATGTTCTTGAGGGCCTCCTCGAACTTGCGCAGGACTTTGGGGGGCGTGGGCCACTTCACGTGTCGGCCGTAATCCTTCATGGACTGCACGTTTTTGAAGCGGCGGTTGACCTCTCGGATGTAGGACTTGACCTTGTAGCGCCGGTAGGCCCGGACAATGATGAGGGCCGCCCGCATTCGCCGGTATCGCATCCTGGCTATGGTTCCCCTCCACACCTGGGGACACCGGATATCAATGTTACTGCGATTCATCAAAACCTTTGCAGCATAAAATCCATTCAAAAGCGGCGAGGCTGAATATTTTACGTGGGCGGAAAACAGCTATTAAAAACAAAACCATTACTGTTGATATCCATCCTCATGAGGAGGGATAGTCATGGAATAAATAACTGCTGTGGCAATATCACAGCTGCTACGTCAGACCTCAAATGGGTTTACTTAGTGCCGGTATTCATTTCTACTGTTTATTTATGCTACTTTCCCTTGTAGAACTTAGACTCATCTCAAGACAGAGTGTTTGACGGGTCTGCGTGCCGGCTGGAAATAAGTACTCCCGATCCATTCTGTAACCAAACAGTAGCTGAGTGGCTATCACACCCCCTGACACATGAATAATAAATGTAAACGGCACCCTGGGGAGCCATAAGTCCAGGTCCACCCTGACTAAAATCACTACCATATGCTTGCTTTTCACCTGATATTGTCCCCGTCTCTGTTGTTGTGAGACATGTACAGATTCTAAATGAGCACACACACACACACACGCGCGACCCTGCCAGCGTCATTTCTTATCACTAAGCTAAATCCCGGTCAAAGGTGAAATCAGTGATGACACGCGTTTACCGAGCAGTCGCAAATGAAAGTCGAGGCTGAACACTGCGCGCATGGCGCGCTTGATGCTCACTCATGGACAGCGTATAACTGTAATGCATGGTAATTACGAGACCATGAATATTTCATGTTTCCAAGTCTGGATGCGGCTAGCGGAGAAGAACAGGATTTACATTTGGTGCGGCGGTGGGGGGTGCTTCAGAGAAAAGAGGCTAATGCGCCGGGGAAAAAAAGCAACAACTCCATCTCAAAGGCATCTTAAAACGCTCGCCGCTGCAAGTCTGTTCTGGGGCACGTTTCCCCCATGCCGTGGAAGCATCGCGTCCCAACTGCAGGAATGCGGCGGGGTGAGGGCTCCGGCGGGGGTCTCCTAATTGAATGATTCACTTGAAAGCTTTTGCCGGGGCCGCGCAATTAACGCCGCGCTGGGCGGGTGGAGGGTCCTCCACGAACGGGATGGTGAAAGGATCGGCGCGGAGCGGAGCAGCCAGTCAGCCGGAGAGACATTTAATTGTGGTGCCTCGCCCCGCAGCCCACTGAAGGGGAGCTAATTAGCATTTTATGATCATTTAAATGTATGTAATTGGTGTATCTGAGATAACGGGCAAACATAAAAATAACAGTAATATTATTACTGTTACATTTATGTGGGTTAATAATAGCTTTATCTTGAATGTTGTGATACTTTTAAGCTAACATAGAGATTGTTATGGCAAATACTAATTTTTGGGGTTTTGAATATTCTAGGAATCTTATCCGGAATTTATTTGTGAATCGTTTTTGTCAGCTATGTCCATTAGCCATAATTGCACATTTACACATACAACAGAATGCTAGCCTGGCAAAATGGCTGCTGACGGCCTTTTCCTGCGTCTCGCTCGGCGCTGCGCCGCGCTGTCTGATGCATAATGGATGAGGACGAGAGGCGGGCAGCGAATACATATTCATGACTAATCGGCCCCTGAGAAGACTCTCCGAGGCGCTCGACGTGAAAGCCGTGGGAGGAACGAGTGGGCCTCTCAGACTGGAGCTGCCACGGACGATTCCAGAAACGCGGCGAGAGAGGCATTAATTACATTTCTGTCTTGATTTATGGATTTGCGGAAAAGCTGCAGCTGTTTGCTGCCTTCGCTTGGCTACGGTGAGCCTGTCCGCGAATTGGGAAGACAAAAAATGCTGTAAATAATGCTACCACGATGGGAAGAGAGAGCAGGAGATGACCTCCGCTCCGTGTTGACGCATCAGCTGTGCTTACCTGTACCACACATCACCAATTACCTGCTAATGGTCCAGGCAGCAGGTGAGAGACAAAAAGGGAGGGATGGACCCGTAAGGCGACAATGACTCAGATAAGAATGGACGGTCGTCTGGCTGCATTGTCTTTGGGACACCGACATTTGCGGAGACGCGCCCACGTGCACATAAACAGGTGCCGTAACTGCATTTTCGCCTGGTTAAACCGAGACTAACACCGCCCGTGATGGAGCCGGCGGGCTGCAGGAGACGACACTCGGGGGACTGTGGATAAATCAGGCCAATAACAAGGCCGCTGACGGTCTGGTCTTACTCACTAGGCCAATAAAGCCATCTGATCATCCTTTTTAGAGACTGTGCCATCATGAAGGCTGCCCTCGCCACGCTCCCTCCCGGGCGCGGGATTTACGAGCTCATCAAAGCCAGATAGGGGATCTTTTCGTCTCACCAAAGTGGGACAGATTGCCAGGGTTTTGCTGGGGTGCGTCTGGTGGGTTTAGGACGCATAACTAGGCAGAGGGCGGAAGAAAACACTCACAAATCATGCGCAAACAGAGCACTGTAAGCTAATGCGAAGTCTGAACTGTGTCTGCGAAGATACTCATTACAGTGGAACCCCGAGATAAGAAAGCCCCACCATACAAAAAATTCATTTTACAAAACGGCATTCGAAGAATTTTCCGACTCATAGTACGAGAAATGATTCAAGACGCGAAACGAAACAAGATCGCGGTAAGCAAAAATTTTAAAATTAGCACGCCGCTGCACTTGTGTTCGACTGTATACTCCATGATGCCGCGTTCAAGGCTACTCGGAATTCGTAATTTTCCAGTTAAAAATGGGTGAATTTATGTGAACTCACGACTTTGAACTCGATTGTACTCAAGTACTCCAACATCCGCGTTCAACGTCGGGCTGCGTATTTTTTGTACTTAAAAATCATTAACAAATAGCGGGTGGTGGTGCCTGGAACGGTTTGAAGTCGTGACTCGAGAATCTCACTCTCGAAAGTTACCAGTTACGAGTAGCCTCGAACGCGGCACAAGATCCTGCTCTCCCATTGGTTATCTCCTCTGATGCAAGTCGCCTCCATAAGATCCTGCTCTGCTATTGGTCCGCATCTCTCGCACTGTCTACCTGCCAGCATCATTTGGCCAGTTCGTTTTGACGCGCTAATATCCACTTCATATACAGGAGAGTTAATTTTCCATATTTCCATATCTTCAGGTATTAAAGGTTTATTCGACCATACATCATTTTAGTTTTATTATCAAATTCAAAGTCTTTTTTTTCTGAGGGCTTGGCACAAATTAGCTATTTTACATGTAAAACTTGACTCAAAATACAAAAGAATCATTATCCGGAGGTTACTCCAGAAAAAATTAATTTCGTATTTAGGGATGTCCGATATTGGCTTTTTTGCCGATATCCGATATGCCGATATTGTCCAACTCTCAATTCACCGATACCGGTATCGGTCGATACCGATATGTGCGCCGGTAAACACTTCAGGAGCGCATAGGCACTATGCTATATAGGCACTATAAGCACTATAGGCACTTCGGTGCAACGCAAGCATTACTTTTTATCGGTTTTTATTTATCGGTTTTAAAGCCAAAAAATCTGATACCGATATTACATTTTTATGCCAATACCGGGTGTCTATTTGTATCCTTAGGTATCACTGTACATCTCTCAGGACAACGTCTTCCAGACCTATCCAGCGTCAAGCCGCTACAATCCTGCTTCCACGAAGAACAGACTGAGTTCCCTATTTATAGGCGCCTCAAGGTTGTTGTCACCTGCGGCAAGACAACAAAACGACCCAATTCCTGAAATGGAGGGACGGAATTAGCTGGGGTGCGCAATTGACACACTTCAGTGCAGTCCGGTGCTGAGTGGCTGCGTTTGGCCGTCCTCTAGGGACGTTTGGATGGTATTCCAGTGACACGCTCAATAGATGTGGTGGGTGAAGGGTGGGGGCTGGATTGAGAATGTGACACAATTTAGAGCGGGTGCGACGCGCTCCGACCACAGACTGTCAAAAGGGACGGAGGGCCCAGGCACAGGCTGGCGCTCATTAGCATAAATCAATATCACACTCGGGCGAGCAGGATACTGCCAGTAACACTGCTGCCCTGAATGGATATGACTGCTGACACCCGACTTCCTCTGCCTTCCTAATGCACAGCCATTCATTTATTTTTTCCTTCCTGGATGATGCGTTCTAATGATTCCGTAGAAACGTCTCAGTCTGGTCTTGGACAATGTGGCCACAGGAGAAGGGGGACAGGGTAAGGGATTAAATTGAACTGCCTGTGACGGGTCCTCCATCACTTTCATCGGACAGGGTGGGAATGGATTGCGCGAATGCTGAAGCGGTTCAGCGATACGAGCTTTAAAAGGGGTCGAGGTGAGGCTCAACTCGGCTCCTTAATGAGGGAGAGAAACAGATGCTGTACGTTTGCTCTCCGGCCCGAGCGGCAAGAATATTTGGAGGACATGGCGTATTTAATATAGAATAGTAGGATTCCGTCATCGAGAAAGGCAAGACACGATTGTTTGCACTTGCCCCTGAGCAATATGTCAGCATCTGATCTCCAGACAAACACAAAATCTTCAAATAAATCCCAGAGCTGCAGTTGTTTCGTCGAAAATAATACAAAGCTGCTGACTGCTTCGAGATAAATGACAAAAGTGTGACAAAGGAGTGCGACAATGGAGCAAGTGAGAGATTTCTCACCTCGCCCAAAGACTGTGAGGCAGAACAATTACGCTTAAGGCGATTAATGGTGCTCCTTTCAGACACATCAGTGTGAAACTTAAAGTTTAATTTAAGTTACAAGGCCTTTCTGCAATGATGTGGTGCAGCGTGCCGCAGGAGGTCGGGCACTAAAAATGCTTTGCGAGTTCGATAGGATCAGAGGCTTGCGGATCGAGTTTCTGCTGAGGTCTAGCAGGAGACGGATCAGTTCTGGACACTTAGGACACTGCTTAGCTTGCATATAGCTGCCTGGTACGCGCCGTGCAGCGAGATGACTTCACACCTCGTCTCACTCACTCCCTCCAAAAACATTTCATTTCTAACTGCCTGAGCCGCTTCCCCGAGGCTCCACTCAGCGTAGATGGGGAACAATACCGTGGAAAATGTAAAACCGATATTCTTTTTCAGAGACGTTTATATTTAGCTGACTGTTTGATCGCGCTGCTGGAGTGGGATTGGGACGACCGAGTGGAGAGACAGAGACGGTACACTGTCTAAGGTTTGATAATCGTACAGCGACGAGGGGGACGTGAAACACTGCGAGTACACTAGGGAATCTGGCTCGTCGTCACTGTCGCTCCTCTGACAAGCGCAGACAGTTGCTGTGATGTGGATGGCTGGGCTTAAATTTATGAAATATTCATTCGAGCGCAGAGCGAGGACGGGGGCGGCCGATGTATAATTTATATCTGGGGTTTATTTTAGAAAAATGATTTCCTTTCATGAGGCCAGCCGACAGTCAAGACACGCGGAGGAATTGTAGAGGTGGCGGGAAAGACAGAGACAGATAAACAATGATTAGCAAACATGCACAAGGACGCATGCGGACAGGTTGAATGGCTTGTCGCTGGAGGGGACGGGAGAGGAGCGTGACTCACGGAGACACGTGGAGAGAAAAGTAATCATTCTATGGCGCTGCGTTCCTGTTGCAAGGTACTCTCACAGCGCTGTGAGCTAAAAATGTAAGTGCTAATAGCAATTTAAAAGGGAATAGGCGCTCAGAGGTCCACGCATTGTAGTTTCGAGAGTATGCGGATACGGACCACCCAAGTGTGCGCTCTCAGATTCTCCGTTGTAGCCGTGTGAAGCGGCGAGGTCCTATTAGCAACCCACGAGGCGAACAGAGAGTTAGATGTGTGTCTAGGATTGAGCCACAGGCTGGCAGGTCCTGGCAAATGGGTCCTGACTGGCATAAGGTAGGAGGGTGTGCCAGGCGCTGATAAGGGGATTTACTTGGCAAAGGAGATGTGGCTCTGTCTGGGATGTTTGTCAGAGAAGCAGCGTGATAAAGAAAAGCAAGCGCTCCTATTGTCTTGTCTCGGTATTTGATTTTGACCGCATGTGTGGTCGGCCATCTTTTTTTTTTTGTGTGTGTTTCTTCTTCTTCTTTTCTGGTTTGTATGTTGGCGAGTGCACATTTCTGCATGGTGAGCCTGCATCTGTGTGTGTTTCTGCAGCCATATGCTCCACTGCTGCCCCGACCCCCATCCCTGAGCCTCGACATTGACAGAGGGCAGCGTTAAATTCGCGGCTCCCGACACCTCTGCCGCCCAGAGATGTTTGTTTTGGTGGGGAGGAGAACAAAAAACTATGACTCCCTCTGGACTTCGAATGGGTTATCAAAGCCGGACTATGCGAGAAGAAGATAGGGTTCTCCTCAGGGGGGAGCAGAGGTGGGGGAGGAAGGGGGAAACAGGTCTGTCGTGGCTGAGGGAAGAAAGCGCGAGGGGTCAGAGGGATCGATTCAGAGGTCGAGCAATCAATACTCCACAGGACTCCGTTTGGCTGGGTAAATCTTTTCATGTCCTGGAATTGCGGGTTTCTGCTGTAGGAGGAGGAGACTTGAGTGCGACCTGCTGTGGAGGAATCTCCAGGCTTACAAGACTCGGGGGGTGGGACATTGTAGAGATGTTTGTGATGCGAGCCACGTCATCCTCGCAATGTACCGCTCTCTGCATCATACACTGCAAAGCTGTGATGACCGGAAAATAAGCCGAGCACACGCGCGCGCACCTCGCAACAGTTTGGTGTCAGTGAGATGCAGCTGTCGGAAGCACCCGGAAGATATATGAGCTCCGTTCCCCCCTCCAACTCCTCATCCATCAATTTCGCTCGTTGCCCCGAGAGCTGACGTGACATCTCATGCCACAGACTTGCCAAGACGGAGCAAATTCGAAAACATCCGCCTGTGAGAATAAGCATTAACCAGCTCATGAGACAAACAATTTTCGCATCTGTTTTTTTCCCCCCCTAGACCATGTCTGCCCCCACTTATCATAATAAACTATCAGCATGTGGACAGATGGCAAACGTTGTCACAGTCTGAGAAATTAGAAAAGTGGCAAAACGTTCAACTTTTGTGGTCTGAAGCAGCACTACGCAATTGAAAACTCACATCAACATTTCTTGTATTTCACTATTCACTGTCTACCGCACAAAAGAGAGGAAGGGAACTTAATAGACACTTGCTTCAACTGTGTAAGCATGTTCTTAAAATACACTCAAGTGTTTGGTTGAGATTCATTTTGAAAGATTAATTTCACCTGTATACTGTACTACCATTGTTGCTGCACTGCATAATATGTGATATGGTCGGACCTTAACCAAGTGTGTCACATCATTACCCAGAATGCATTCCCATGGTGGCAGCACACCAGCGAAATTATCTTTTATAATTTGTTAACAGTCTAGGGCAGGGGTCGGCAACCTGCGGCTCTTTAGCGCCGCCCTAGTGGCTCCCTGGAGCATTTTCGAAAATGTGTGACAGTGGATAAAAATGGGAAAAATGTAGAGATGTCCGATAATATCAGCCCACCGATATTACCGGCCCGATATTAGCATAAAAATGTAATATCGGTATCAGATTTTTTGGCTTTAAAACCGATGAAATAAAAACCGATAAAAATAAAATAATGCTTGCGTTACACCGAAATAGTGCCTATGCGCTCCTGAAGCGTTTAGCGGCGAACATATCAGTATGGGCTGGTATCGATATCGAAAAATTGAGAGTTGGACAATATCGGCATTTCGGATATCGGCAAAAAAGCCAATATTGGACATCCCTAGAAAAATGTGATTTTTTTTTGTTTTAATATGTTTTTTCTGGGAGGAAAAATGTGACACACAGATTTTTAACGTTTTGCAATGCTGTAAAAATATTAAGAATGGGTATTTGATTCATTAATAAAGCTTATATAAGGCTTTTAAATTTTTTTGCAGCTCCAGACAGGTTTGTTTTTTTACTTTTTTGGTCCAAAATGGCTCTTTCAACATTTTGGGTTGCCGACCCCTGGTCTAGAGTCTGAAGCGTCTTTCAGAATTAAGATTAAGATTAAGATTAAGATTTTCAAGGCAGAAGCAAAAGTCTATCAAACAACTAGTTAGAGCTTTTTCAGAAAGCCTGCAATATCCATGGTCTGATTTCATAGCTTGTTAAAGAGACACGCGTTTGGAGGTATTTGAGGGAGATAGAGAGATAGAGATAAAGAGAGGTAGAGAGACAGAGAAAGGGAAACGGTTGGTAAATAAGCCGCGTCCTGAAAATACCTTGGTGCTTGTATAACGCAAATATTTTTTACATTCCCTGTGGTGTTTGTTGTGATCTCTCGTTCGGTCTACATGGCAATGAGTCCCAAGGACACAAATGTTTGTGAGTGTGCTTTCCTTTCATTATTATATTAAAAGCCCATTAAGAGAGGTTTCGCACACTCAGTGAGAAATGTCGAGAATGGGTCTCACTTCAACAGGCTATTCATACCTAGGCGCATGAAAAAATAATGAGCTGCAGCGAAACGTCCGCACTCGCTGTATTTATAGTGTCCCTTTTGAATTTCCCCACCGACATTTCGCATTTGTCATTCTCAAGCGCGTATTTACACACGTGAACACTTCTCTGTGGCAACAGATGATTCGCAGCGTCCGCGGCCTCACCTTCTGCAGGAAGAGGACGATTCTCTGGACCATCTCGGTGCGCTGGTCCTCCAGGCTGAACAGGGTGCGCGGCGTTCGGATGAAGACTTTGGTTTTGCCGTAGGCCACGTCGTGATCGAAACCGCAGCCCTGCAGCAGCCGCTTGACGGCGTCCTTGTCCGACGGCAGGTCGTGGTTCGGCCACGTGAACTCTGAGATCATCTTGTATCTGTGTGTGAGGCGCAGGGGGGGGTTATTTGAAGACGCGAGGGGCAGGCGACGGGCAGCTGAACAGGACGTCTGGTGCCAGGGACAGTGGGTTACTTGTCAATTAGGATGGTTAGAGTTTCGTGCTTTATGGGGTGAGAGTCGTGTTTTCATTCTCAGAAGCACATAGTGCTGTAATTCGGCTCATTTACTCAAATGTACTCAATTCGCAACACAATTTTCTGCCTTACTAGTTTACTTATTGCGAGTATTTACTGCCTTACTGAAGTGACGCTGGAGTGAACGGACTGAATCGTCCGATTAACCCCTGTGGTCATTAGACTATCTCGGCGTACCTCTGTAGGAAGCGGGGGTACGTCTGTCGGTAGGCGAAGCCGGCGCGGCGAACCCTCACGTTCTCCAGCAGTCCGAGATACTCCACTTGATGGCGGCAACGCTCGTGCTCGAACAGCAACGGTGACTTGACATCGTTGGGCTTGATGCAGCGGACGTAGTAAGGCTCCTAGAGGGGACAGCAGGGGGTGACAGTGAGTGTGCTACAGGCCTGGGCAAACTACGGCCCGCGGGCCACATCTGGCCCTTTGTATGTCCCTGTCCGGCCCCCGTGAGGCCAATCTTTTACAACATGAATTAAACAAACATTCCGATTATATAGACCTTTGAATATTAGATTAGGACCTATCTATGGGTCGCGCCACCTCACCTTGGAGGTAAGATTCTCCACCAACGAGATCATTGAGTTTTTGAAGAGTGTGCCTGCCGTCAGAGGACGTTTGGTAACCTCAGTGATGCTCAGTTTGCCCTCTGGCCACATTCCCTTCAACACCGGGTTTGCACTGGATAGACAAAATAAATAGACAAAAGAAGCATGTTCTGAGTCCAGCTGTGAGGACAAGAGGAGGCCAGTCGACATACGATGAGCAGCAGGAGATGCAAAAACACAAACATGAGAGAAAACAAGCAGAACTCCAGTTGTGAGGAGATTCATCCTTACGCCTCGAGAGTCGTTGCAACACTCAAAGCGCTGCTTGCATCTGGAGGAGGGGTGTGTGGGGGGTGATTGAAGTAGAGTATACCTGTGCGTCGTGGAGTGTATGAGGTTGATTGTGTGAGTCACCTGTTGTACAGCAGCCTCTTGAAATCCTGGAACAGTGTGTCTTTGTTCTTATCGATGAAACCGACCACCGAGTACCTGTGGAATGAGGCCAGCAGGTAAATGGATGAACACTTATACTGTATGTATACACACACATGTACACACATACACACAAAAGCAATTTTCTGGCTGGACTCCTGACTGGACTGTATGAGGACAAATCATGATAACAGGACATTTTCTGTGTTTACTCTATTTAAATTGGTTTCTTCAGTATAGGTTGCATAATTCTCTTCTACTAGCGCCGCCGTTGAGTTTTAAGGTCAGGTGCCTTATTCCTGACCGATCTCCCCCATAGTGCCGAGCTTTTTATAAGCCCCGCTGTGAGATGTGAAGTGCTCTCTGCTCCTGCCTGGGTCTAAGGAGCTCAGGGGATCAATCAAACCCGTGAGTCAGGCACCGCTGAGGCCATCTTAGCGCCTGCTGGGAGGCAAACACTTATCCCTCCGAAAAGACGTCGACGCGATGCCCTGAGAGCACATTTCGGGAGCTTAGCGTAAGAGATTTAGCCGCTTGAATAACGGCCGGGGCACCTCTGGGACGTGGGGGATTGCAGTTTTCGTATTAAGGTGTGTCGTGTAATTACGAGGTGTGGTTCGCACATTTGATGCGAGGAGCATTTTGGTGCTTATTTTAGGTTGACAAGTGTCACAAAATGTTCTGGTGTCACCCCCAGCGAGGAGCATCTCTCCGGCAATGCGTGAAACTCCCTGAAAGCCTTTCCGGAACAAAGGAAACGCGAGGGTACTTACACCACATCTCCTGCATAGTGCCTGATGCGGAAGTCTCTGTCAAACTCCAGCGTCTTGTCAGTGGGAGCGAGCTGCACATACGAGCGGAGAGAAAGGAGAGAGAAGCAAAGAAGGTGGGAGTGTGTAAATTAACGGCAATCACGGCACAGAGTTTGCCACTTTGACATACAGGCAATTTTGTTCCAATTCCCTCCGTTGTACTGCACGGCCTATTTCCTCGCAGTACCCTACGTATCTTATCTAGGTCCGTAACAGTGCTTTTCCTGAGACAAACCGTCCCCGGCGAGGACGTTCGTGGCTATTTTAGGTAACATAGATGCGACTAAACAGGGTTGGGCCAGGACAGGCTGGCATCCAAAACCTGCCCGCATCCTGTCTCAGCGGGCGGGTCGGTGCTGAGCACGCGCAGGGCTCGATCCTGTAACGAACAAGAGGCGAGCGGCAGGAGGGAGAGACTGGACGATGCATTCCAACATTAAAACTGAGAGATTGCGGAAATTTGAGAGGTGCGCGTGTGGGCGAGGGCGCTTTCATCCGCGTCTGCTTGCGTCTGAGCCTTTGTTTGCGTGCGTGGCGGATGCTTTATGCAGGTCGGGGTGGGAGTAAATATGAATGAACGCGGCAGCCACGAGGCGTGCTGTTTTCGTCCGCATCGCGCAGATGGGTAAGCGAATCCGTGAAGAATTCGCGCAACGTTGGAGAGAAAGACTCCAAAATTAACACGAAAGCAGGACAGGATATGCTGAGATTAAAGCTACTTCTACCATTCAACACTGCAGGGACGCCACACCTACAGTATAGATTCCACAGACAGACACACGTGGAGAGGAGAGATGTCCCCGAATCGAAACACGATACGGGGGAGTGAGACCAAAAGACATCTGGAGCAGCGCTCTTGTCGACTGTGTGCCAGCTAAAGTGGGACAACGGTGTCCCTAAAGAGGAACTGTTGCAGACTGTGGATCAGTCACCAGCCGGCTGTACACAGAACAATGCAGAAAAATGTTTGATGGATGGATTTTGAAGAGTGAAACTGCAATTTGACTTATTCTGCACGTTCTGAAACAAAGATCCCTCACAGATTATTATTCCTTTCACAGTACCTAGACTCCCTTTGGGCGACACAATATCAATTTCAGGCTCATGCGAACTTAACGGCTGGCATGAGCCTGAAATTGATATTAATATTGCGATGTTGAAATTGTTACTGTTTCATGGTAACATTTTCAAAGTCATCATGACCTAAATTTCTCATTTTCTCCAAATCCTGAATGGTCGAAGCCAAATTTATCCTGCTGTCTCAAGTCTTGCAGTTAATTCATTTAGAAAGCTGGAACACACACACACACACACATATGTTCGGGGAGTGAGCACTGAGAGCAGGAAGGCGGGTGTGCATGTAGACTAGCGCACACACACACGCACGCACACAGGCGCGAGCATGCACATGCACACACACACATAACCCCCCTTCCCACCCGCCACACACACACACACACACGCACACACACAGACAGCCTAGATATACTGGAAGCAACACTGGGCTCATCCATCACAATCTGTCACACCCCAACACACACATGCACACGCATCCACACACATGTGCACGTGCACACACACGGTCTGATGTGGGACGGGTGTGATGATGCTATGTCTGTGTGTGTGCATGTGCGTGTGTGTGAGGGTGTGTGTGTGTGAGGGCGGTGTTCTTGTGGGGTAGCGACAGACACAGTGCAAGGTCAAACCAATGAAAGGGAGGATGTGTGAGAGCGATAAGCAACGAGGCCGACGCACAATTAAAACTAAATAATGACTAATCAATAAAACGCTGTCCTTATGAGGTGCACACTGAGAAACCCGGTAATTAATTTCCCCGCAAAATTTTATCTCAGTATGAATGTAAATTCAAAGCTAAACCAAAGGCATGCATTTGTTGAATATGGTCCAGGCGAGACGGGGTGGACGGATGGTGGTTGGTCAAAATGCGATGAGGTACTGAGATGCGGGAGAGAACTGTTTTGACTGGCTGCTGCTCAAACATGGCTTATTCAACAAAAGCAGCTCCTAATTAATGGTTGGCACAGACTTGACAATAGTTCCAGATGTTTAAAGTAGGATGAGGGCGCACTAAAATTCCTGGGTGTTGAGTGACAAAGAGTGACAGCCAGTGTGCAGCCTTTAATCCTTTGGAAACCAGCCCAAACGCACCTGAATTGTATTTATGCTAATATGACCCACATTGTAGTTAAACTGCCAATTGCCTTCGTCCTTTATTTGCCACTGATTTCCAAATCATGCCACAGAAGAAAGTATAGCGATACACTGAAACATCGCGATATTTTATTTGACACCATATCGATATTCAACGGCACTGTATCGATTTTTAAAATTGATAATTAACATGCAAATATTCACGGCATTTGTTAATTTATGTTGTACTCAAACCCCCGGCCGCTAAAAAGCAGAAGTCGATATGTCCTCCGCGCCAAAGGAACAGCGAAATGCCGCGATATCCGTTCACATGAAAACACGTAACAGTTCACCGGCGATGGCTGAGGACGAGAGACCCCAGCCGGCTCCAGCAGCTTTTAAAGCTGATGTTTGGGCATATTTTGGTTTCAAAACAAAGGAAGGCAGTTACGACTATGACAAGAGCCGTGCGGTGTGCAAACTCTGCGACGCCAGAGTAAAGTACTCGGGAAATGTACAAATTTGCGAGCACATGTGGCGAGACACCATGGCAATGTAGCATTAGAGGCTAACATGAAACGAGTGGATCCTTCCCAACGAACTATTCAAGATGTTAACTTATCTTATGGCAGAAAAAAACTTATTTATAGCAGAAAAAAAGTATTGTTATGTTAGATTATACAGGGACTGCATAAAATCCAGTATCTGAGACTGTTTACCATATTTAATTTTGTTGAGTCCTGCAAGCTTTTATTTATTTAGGCAGATGGGTAAATTCCTTCATTAAGATTACACTGAAAAAGTGATGTTGCAGAGCTTGGTACTTTATTTTTGTCAATAACAGTTTACATTTTTTGTTAATATTTTACCAAATATTTCCTTAAAATATCTACAGCTTTGATGTAACATTGTTTATATATTTTTTTCTTTAGCCCTGTAAAAGCTTGTATTTCTTCAGTAAGCTGATGTTAAGCATGTAACAGCATTATGTGTGAGATGTGCTACAGTTCTTAAAATTAAATCCTTTCAAAAGAAACTACATATATTGTTGTTTCTACAGTATAGCAATATATCGTATCCTTGCCCCTGCGTCGTGATGCGTATCATATCGCCAGATTCTTGCCAATACACACCCCTAATGTTTTTCCTCCATTCCTCTCCATTTAGAAGCAAGGCTGACTACATGCTTTTTAAAAATGTTTTCAGGGTTTTGTGGGCTGCAGAAGTTTGAATGACTCACCCAGATGGCGAGCAGTTTACCCTGTGTGGTTCTATCATGACAACAGTGGCAAGAAAAAAAAACAAAAAACCCCAGATTGTGCAGCCCACGCTCTAGTTTCCTTCTTTACGTCAGGCGAGGCACCCTGGAACTCACTGAGCATGCTCAGAGCATCTGACTGCGCCCACCATGCTACCCCAAATACATGCTAACTCGCTTAGACTAGGAAACAGTTGCAGCTAGATGACGGGGTATTTGTTTAGTCCACAACTAAGGATAAGGAGGGTGTTGAGTGAGAGAGAGAGTGAAAGAAAGAGTGGAATGTGAAACAGCTGCTGAGAGGAAAGTGTGAGGGAGTGAGAGGTGGGAAAGTGAGAGACAGGACGGGAAGAACCGCGCGGAAATAGCGGGAACACGGAGGGCCGTCTCTCTACTGACGCACAGCGTGAAGTCACCGCCTCAGAACTCCTGGAACAGCAGCAGGTTCCTTGTGCGTGTGCGGGGAAGGCAAGATGGCGCGGAGCGGCATAAAATGGACGAAACTAATTCATGTCAGACCTCAACTCCTCAGATCTCCAACACACCCTCTCTCCTGCCAGCGCTTTGTAGCAGACCGTGGTGTGCTCCACCCATGGGCGGGGCCTGGGCCAAAGTAGCCCCCACCACCACCGCAACCACCATGGGTGGTGAGGGGGGCATCTGACTGGCAAGAAAACTGTCAACAGCTCGCAGCGGGACCTTCAGGAAACTGTCCAGGCAGCAGACGAGAGGCCGGATTTGTCTTTTCGCTGCCCGGAGCGGCAGGCGTGAGGGCGTGGCGACGTGAAATCAGGCAGAGTCGCGTCGCCACGTCCTAGTCTGCCACCTTAGGGCTGCTCTGTATGTTCATACGGGCTCCAGGGAGGCTCCTCCCTCCCTCGCTCCCACCTCCCCCCCGCTTCCACTGACTGTGCTCACAAATGATGGACAGAACATGTTCTGTGTGAGCAATTAGTAAAGCTGACACATGGCATGTGAATGACCCCTTTCCATCCCCTCCCCCTCACATGCACACGCGTGTCTTTATGCACATGGCAGCAGGTGGAGGGACATGTCACCTCCTGTTACGCGGCACGTGGCGAGAGAGCCGCCATCGCATGAATGCGGAGCCGCGGCGAGAGACGAGCAGAGGACGTGACACGGGAAGGGAAGCAGACGCAGATCCAGAGGGAGAGCAGTCACCGGGGGCCCGGAGGAATGAAAACACGATGACAAAGACAAGGGGAAGGGCCGGGGAGGAAGCTGCCACGACGTCTGTTCCGGCAGGAATTTATGTGTCAGCAAATAATTGAAGTTAGAAAAAAAACGAAAATGCACGCCTGGGAAGATTAAAAGCAAGCGGAGACGGATGAGTCGGATAGGAGAGGAGAATGAGGCCGATGGAGGGTGGAGGAGGAGTAGGAGGGTATCAGTCCTCTAGTTTGAAAGGAGTTAGACTTCAGATTTTCACCCCTCTGCCGCTACGCGGGTGTTGCCCGTGATTTGGTTTTAACGAGCAGACGGAGATGTGGGGACGACAAAGCAACGGGCTAAAAATAGCGCGGAAAGCCGCATGAGAGTCGCTCGGCGCGCAGCACAGCCATGACAGACTTCTCGGAGAATGATTATGCTGGAGGAACGAGTCGAGGCGTTTTAGCTGACACCAGAGGAAAAGACGTAAAAACTTTTGCAATGGCCGATCAAACCCCCTCGAGGCAGCGAACGCCGAGTTTCGGCGAAGCAGCCCCGGCAGTGACGAGGCAAATTGGGGACATGATTGCGGCAGAAGCATCAGCGTCCTCCTAAATAGGATCCAAGCAATCCCCGTTGGCTGAGGCGTCTCGGTAAACAAGCCCGCAGCTGTCATGCATCATAAGCTGCTGATTAATTCATAACAAGGCTCAGATGCCCGGCAGCTAATAAAAGGAAAAAGCAAAACAACAAAACTGCACCGCGACGACAGCAGGCAGAAAGTGGGCCGTGACGGGGTGCGTCTCCGATCGATCCGGGGGCGGCTCTCCTTTCACCTTCTCTTCTCGCCTAGGCTGGTTTACACGCCTGAGCGGTAAATGTCATGTGTCAGCGGGTGCGCAACCGTTTGTGTGTGCATGTTTTGAGTAATTTGAGCACAAGGTTCGGAATTTCGCTGTTTTGTTGTCGTTGTTGTTGTAGCTGCTGTGATCAGAATGACGCCCAACGTGGACGGGTTGAAACGTGAGCGGATGAACAGATTCTCCCCCTGATGAATATGTGTGAGTGTGTGAATGTGACTAAAACACAGCCGAGTGTCAACCATCCTATCGCCTTTCTCAAGTGATGGATTGACGATACACTGTTTACAGTTGTGTGTTAATTCAATTCAGTGTCATTTGTGTTGGGCCACATCATAACAGATGTTATCTCAAGGCACTTATCAACGTGGACCTAAACCAGAAGTCGGCAACCCGCGGCTCTGGAGCCGCATGTGGCTCTTTAGCGCCGCCCTGGTGGCTACCTGGAGCATTTTCAAAAACGTGTGACAATGAATAAAAATGGGAAAAATATAATTTTTTGGTTTTAATATGGTTTTTCTGGGAAGAAAACTGTGACAAAAATATTCTTAATGTTTTCCAATGTTGTAAAAATATTAAGAAAAAATATTTGATTCATTAATAAGGCTTATATAAGGCTTTTAAATTTTTTTGCGGCTCCACACAGGTTTTTTTTTTTTTTTTTACTTTTTTGGTCCAATATGGCTATTTCAACATTTTGGGTTGCCGACCCCTAACCTAAACAATCTAACATTCAAACTATATTACATTTACATACTTAGCAAGGAAAAACCCAGACCCAGGCCGTGTTGGTCTTCTTTCTAAGTATATTTGAATATTTGCATGTGTATTCTTCTTGACTGCAGTGCTGTCTATTATATATAATTTGTATCAATACTATCTTACATGCAAATTCATTTTGTTTAGGATTTCAAGGATGGGTAGCATCCTCTTGATATTCTTGAGTGCAGTGGTGGACCACCAACAGCGCAGTAGTAGATTTCAAAGACAGTGGTGATAAATTGAATAATTGAAGAACCGTGAGGCACTCTTGCGTTTATGTGCGGCTCAATGTTTGCTTTCCTTAAATCATTCACAGCATTGCGTGTATATACTGTACCGTCGATAAAACACGTTCTTTCCCAACCCACCGAGTCCATTCTTGCTCCTTTCGCTTCCTCTCACACCCAACCCGTCGTCTCTCGCGCTGCTCCTGCGTTATTCCCCTCTCGCTCCCGCACAGCACGCTCGGCTCCGCGCTTCTATTTTGCAGCGCTCACACCTTTATTCTGGCATCCAGACTTGTGAAGATGTTCGGCGGTGATATCTGACGAGCACGTGACTCCCTCAGGCGGTGGGGGAAACTTGAGATCTTGAAAACCTGCCACGCTGTCAGGTTGAAAATATGTTTCTCTAATATCTGAGTGACACCGGTTTATTCAGCTTATTTGGCTGTTGAGACGGAAGTTAATACTGATGCTGGAAAGCTAAATCCTGTAACCAGCGGGATCACAAATAAATCTGCAATAGGGAGAAGTGAATGGAGAAAACACATCTGAGGCTTTCATCAATCGATTCCTGCAGATGAAACTCATAACTGACGGCCAGTAACAGACATCCAAACACCTTGTCCGTAGCATAAACACGGTTAATATGATAGTCATGCATAGGCCTACAGAGATCCGCCAAAACTAATCGTTGCTTTAAAGCAGACATTGATGTCCCATCATTGGGGAACGACTCAGATGATTCTCTTGCGGCCACACAGCCACGTCATATGCAACTGTTCCAACGAACAGGGCAGCAGGAAAAAAACATTTAATAATGCAAAGGTACAGCCCGTCATGAATGAAGCAAGATAAACAATGCTGCACGCCTCTCTGGGATCAGGCTGCGTTTCATAGCCAGACTGCTAGCATCAAAAACCCAAAAAGGAGAGCCGAGCCGACTTCTGCCGGGGTGATTCGTTTCGCTTTCCCTGATTCGGGGGGCTCATTTCGATGAAAGGCGGCGCGAGGGAGGTAATCTTGGAGGTATTATGGACAAATTGCCAATGTTGCCTGGCAACTCCCGACACCGGCGAGCGAGAGGTCTTTTCCCAAATATTGATTCATTACCTCGGCTGCGGGGGGGTAACAGCTGGAACCGCAGCAGGATTCCGGGCTGGGATTTAAACGTCTTCTAAAGTTGGTTCTGTGCGGGCGCGGGGGTCAGACAGGCGTAGGCAGCGGGGGGGAGAGATGAAGGGATGTTTCAGCGATCGATGGGAGCCTGGAGCTGAATCTTTTATTTACTCATCTGTTCCTCGATGCTACACATTCGGCTAGGCTGAGACGACTCATCGCCCGGTGTTCGGCATTGCTTTTGATCACATGGGAGATTCCACCTGCTCCCCTGTACCAGTGACTACCAACACGCATAATACACAACCAATTCTCCATCCTCATTCATTTTCATTGAATACACATCTCTCATTAATCTCGCCCTTATTAATGAGTGAATACACCCTCCACACCCACTGGCCACTCCATGCAGTGACGCTATGCTTCTCTCCTTGACTCCAGATTTCCCATCATCCTCTCCAACGCGGCAACCGGCTCTGTACAGTGAGACTCTCATTGGCTGGGAGTGACATCACCTGGGGAAAGTGTCGACTCAGGCGCAGGCCTGCGATTTCTCTTGACGGCTGTCGCCCCCGTGTGTCCAAAGTGAAAGCTGCACCGAGAGAGACCGGATGACTCTCGTCTGCTTATCGAAATCATCGGAACCTGAGACACCGAGGAGGTGGACAAAGCATATTCGCCCGAGTGGGCCTGGCTGGCGTTAGGGTGAATTACACTGTGAGCCTCCTCCACTGATCTGATAATCAAAACTAAAAGGATTGTCCTCCCTCCTTTCACTCCAGACTAATGCGTACCTAATGATGTAATCGATTCAGTAGTCATCTCAGGTTACCGAAATCTCCCCCTAAAATTTGATAAAAGTTACTTGATTTGGTTGCTAACTGTTGCAGACAACACTGCAGACACACCCACACCTCTGATTTGGGTGTGTTATTGTAGGAGACAAACAATTTCCCTCAGAGATGTCCCACGATGTTGTCGAACTGGTCATGGTACCTGACCTGGCTGCTACTTCAAAAATAAAAAATAAATACCTCTACCGAAGCAATGTGAAGTTTTGTCGTTGTGTTTCACACACTCGCACACAGTCACACCCTGGTAAAAGCAACAGAACATGGAGAGAGCCACCAGCGTATCTGGGGCATACACTTCTCAAAGAAATACTGTGTCTGACCACTCTTACTCAGCTGACCTCAGTTCGGCAACTGTTTGCGTGAACGTCTTGCTCGCCAGAGAAAGCAGCCTTCTGAGTAACATCGATGAATACGCAACACATTCAGACTTGGCTACTCATTCCCTACCTTGCGACTGGTGTAGTGAGCGTGTTTGGCCAGTTTCACATTCAGGCCCTGGAGGAAGACCTCGTCCGTGACTTTGCCCACGTTCATGCAGGCTTCGTCCAGCACGGAGAAGATCCCTTTGTGCTGCTGCTCGACTAAATCGACAATGATCTGGTTGTTGAAGTAGTCGATCTGGGTGGAGAAACACAGAATAGAGACGGAGGTGACTGAGTGAAGTGGCCTTCAGATTTGGTGGGAGCTGTGCGTCTCTAGCCTACATGCTTCCAGGGGATGCCCTCTCTCTGGTACTCTTCCTGCTCCTGCTTCAGCACAAGCTGGATGAAGAGCTGCTGCAGCTTTTCGTTGCAGTAGTTGATGCAGAACTGCTCAAAGCTGCAGACACCAACACACGTGCACATTAACTTATTGCAGTCTCTTTGCATTTATCTAAAAACTTTGAAGCTCAATCGACATCGCATTGCGGTCTGAGCCCGAACCTGTTGTTCTGGAATATCTCAAATCCATAGATGTCCAGCACCCCGATGACCGTGTTCTTTCCGTGGACTCTGGCGTCATAGTTTTTCACTTCGATTATATCATTGATTCGACCCACAATCCAGCAGAAGAGGCGCTCGTACATGGCCTGTGGATGACAAAGAGTCGACATTCGTTGCACAATCCCAATAATGGGGTTACTGTGTCGAGTACGTGGGCGTTAAACAACATGCGAGTTCATTTAAGCAACGCTGGCGCTAGAAATCGAGAGTCTCGACATGTGAATAAAAATGATTTGAACTGTACAATGTCAAGGCTGTGGGCACAATAACCACTTTGTATTTGGAAGCTGGGGGGGGGGCGTAGTAGCTGCGCTCTTCCAATGGTACACTGCCTTGCATCATCTGTTGCTAAGCAGCGACAGTGCCTCCGTAATGTGCTGCCGTCTAATTGGCTGATGAGCACATTCTAAATGTTTACATTCTTTCCCAGTGGCTCGTCATGTTGA
>OMPJ01046474.1:11081-32009 GCA_900312935.1 Carapus acus | reverse complement strand
CACCCTTATTAAGGGTGAGACCAGGAAGGGCCTCGATTTGGCCCGGTTCTGCCTTAATCAGAGGCAGCGGCAAACGGTGGTAAGTGTGTTTGTGTTTGTGTGTCGCCTTGGCGCCGAGTGTGCACCCTCGTGCGCCAGCAACAGGGAACACGGAGTTGGGCAGTGGGGAAAAGTTTACAGGAGTCAGGGACCTTCTCTGCCCGTAATTGTCCGCGAGTCGTCGGAGGGCTGCGCTCCGTGCGCTCCCGATGCCCACAGAAAAGAGAGAGTGAGAGAGAGAGACACTCGCCGGTTACGATGACGGAGCGCTTACAGCCGCCCCGTCACAGTCCTAATCATGACTTCCCATCAGAACCAGCGCATGGGCACCTCTCTGGATGCATGTTAAACAAGAAAATTTAGGGCATCGGCACAGTGCAAAACAGCTTTTGAAAACAGGGAACCAGGAGGAAAAGCGCTACTTGCAGTCCAAATGTACTTGCGGGTCTCATGGTCCCCATTAATGATCAAATAGTGATAAAAAGAATAAATTAGGAAACAGGTCAAATATTTTGAGCAGTTTTGCCAATTAGCTACTGTTGACCGCTTTTGTATCCATGTAATCTGTTTTCAATGCAATAAGTCAAACATACAAGTTCTGTGCTATACATGAATGCTTGTGATATACATGAGTGCTTGTGAATAAATGACCATGTAAGTAATCTATGGTGCAAAGTGTGAAGTGCAAGGTGGAGTTGTAACTCCAGCAGTGAGCGTAACCATTCAGAAATTTGAATGAAATTTGACTACCTTTCATTTTGTTATTGTTGCTTTTATTTCCAAATGTAATATTTTCTGAGTACAGTCGACCCACGATTGTGCGGACTTCACATGTCCGGACTTTCAATTGTCCAGACAACGTCCGCCTTCCGGACTAAATGTCCGCTCCAGCCGCTCCAGTCCGAAGAATGACAACTTTGACCGATAGGTGGCTCTCGCGGCAGACGACGCCACCAGCGAGGCAGCCAGGCTTGCGCGTAGGAGTATGTGTGCGAGACAATATAGGCTGTTTACTGTACAGTACTCAATTTTCAATGTCCGGTAGTCAATTTTCAATGTCCGGACTTTTTCATTGTCCGGACTAGGTCCAGTCTGTATTTGTCCGGAGAAACGAGGGTCGACTGTAGTACATTTTCATTTTGACTAAAAATATTTCCAGAACTTGCTATGATGGTAAAAGATCATTAATATCATATTGTGGTGACTAATGTAGGTTGAGTGATGGATATATCCTACAAACACAGAATGTTTGGTTTAAGATTTTGCACGTAATGTTCTCTGATTTGACTGTCAATTGCAGAGGGATTGGCTCCGTCTGTAAGGAGTTGACTTGGGAATAATGAGGGGAGGTGATGTAAGTTCAGGATGGTCAAGTCCCAAGAGTATGAGGTTGACCCTCTATAAAGGTGCCCTTGAGCAAGACATTGAGACCTGACACTTGCTATCCGGGCGCTGAATCTTGACAGCCCACTAGAATGCCATCGATATTGATTGCAGGATCTTTGGTTTAACATTTATGTGTGTGTGCTCGCCTACAGGTGAAAGGCAGAGGGAAAATTTCAGGTACGTGTATATATTGATTTGCATGTAAATGATAAAATAAAGTCGATTCTCCTTGCTTTATTCTTCTAGAAAATGAGGAGTGTGATCTTTGTTGAGGGGTTTTGAACATCAGACCTTAAATATCTATGTAGCGTAATTCATATAATTTCTAACAGTGCTCCATTCTATATACATGCAATAGATGCAACATTACAACATGAATAGGACACAAGGAGCCTTATATTCAATTTGTTTATACAGTGCATGGTGATTTCTTTCCCTCCTCCATTCAAGAATCTAAAAATGTAATAAAAACGTTCATTTAACATTGAGACGTGTTGCTTTAATAGTATCCACAACAGTTTCATAACATTGCTGTCAGAGATTTTGCCATTGTCTGGTTTGACTATTCTAGAAGCCATTGCAAGGAGATTGTCTTTCTCATGACTGAATATCTGACACAGTCATGAAATTATAAGGGTTTATCGGTCACTTATCATCCAAATGTATGACAGCTGACAATTTGACCTTAAAATGTCAAAAAAAAAAAAAAAAGAAAACCAGCATGTGCAAAAGAACCAAGTCATTGAAAGAAAATTTAGAGTGGCTTGCAAAAGTATGTGCGGTGGCTTGCAAAAGCATTCATACTGCTTAAACCTTTCCATATTTTGTCACATCCCAACCACAAACATAAATATACTTTATTGGAGGTTTGTGTGAAAGACCAACATCAAATCCCGTATAATTGTGGGGTAGAAAGAAATAACACATGATTTAAAAGATATTCTTATAAATAAATAATGTGTTAATAAAGTGTTTTGTGCAAAAAGTATTCAGGCCCCTCTCTCCGGGTGCAATCGACTATCTTCAGAGGTTGCCTCATGATTGCTGAATGATTGAATGTTGACCTAATAACAAAATGGAGTCAACCTGTATGTAATCTGATCTCAGGACCAATGCCGCTGCTCTGCAACGCCCTCAGAGGTTGGTTAAGAGACTATGTGGGAGCAAACAGCATTGTGAAATCCAAGGAACACACTAGACAGGTAAGGGATAAAGTTGTTAAGACGTTTTAAGAAGGCTTTGGCCATAAGACGATTTCCCAAGGGAGCACTGTTCAATCCGGAAACGTATGGCACAACAGTAAACCTACCAGGACTAGGGCTGGGCGATTTGGCCTCCAAAAAAAATCTGTCGATTTTTTTTCCCAATGCACTTAAAAACAACTGCAGACATCTGACAAATTGTCAAAGTGCAACTTTATTGCTGTGGTTGTCCTCAGTTTAAAAATGCACATAAACAATCCAAAATAAGAAGTAAATGAGGCTCTGTCATTCAGCAATTTCAAGCTTGATATATTGGACTGTCAGACTCATACGGCTATATCGTCCGGCTGGACTACATGTCCGTGGTGGCAGAGTAAAACGCCACCTCCTCCAGCTCAGCGCGGATCTTTTGCCGAGTGGCAGTGTTCAGGTGAGGAACTGCTACGCTTGCGAAATACTTGCGACTGGGTACAACGTACCTTGCATCTAAAACTTTCAACAAGTGGTTTAAGCCTCGCTTTTCAACAGAATAAACTGGCAACATGTCTGTGGCAATATAAGATGTGATGGCCTCTGTAATCGCTCTCCAAGGCGCTCCATTCTTATCATAAGGCACACAGTTTGTAAAGCTCTCAGGAAGTGTCATTTGCTTTTTAGCTGGTATGCTAGGGCTGCCGTCTTCATTTCGTAGCGGGTTACACTTCTCCCATTCACCGAAATGTTTATTCTTCAGGTGCTGGAACAGATAAGTTGTACCGCTGCTTCCGGTAGCAACAGCCTTTAAACATATTTTACAGCGAGGCTTTGTCTGTTGTTCGTCTGATGCATCAAAACCGAACCAGTTCCAAACCATTGAATAAGTTGTGCCTTTCTCTGGAAGTAGCTCTTGTTTACATGCTGGCGCTGCCATATTGTTTGTAATTGTGTTGCGTGTGGGAGGGGGCTGGCTTGCGCTATGGAAACCCACAAGAAATGGAACGCGAAAAATGTCGAAAAACTCGAATTTTCAAAATAAAAATCGTTTTTAGCTACAAATTTGACAAATCGATTAAATCGATTTTTTGCCCAGCCCTAACCAAGACAAGGCCTAAACTTACAGGCCAAACAAGGATAGCACTGATCTGTGATGCTGTCAAGAGGCCCATGGACGAACTGCAAGGATCTATGGCTCAAGTGGGGGAATCTGTCCACAGGATAACTCTAAGTCATGCACTGCAAAAATCTGGGTTTTATAGAAGAGTGTCAAGTCATTGTTAAAAGAAAACCACAAGACGTCCGGTTTACAGTTTGCCAAAGGCCATGTTGGGACACAGCAAATATGTTGAATAAAGTGCTTTGGTGAGATGAAACCAAAATTTTACTTTTCGGACGAAATGCAATGTGTGATGAAAGACTACCATTGCAAATCACTATGAACACACCATATCAGATGTCAAATATGGTGGGGGTAGCATAATTCTTTGGGGGCACCTCTCGTCAGCAGGGACAGGGAAGATGTTCATAGTTGATGAGATGATGGATTGAGCCAAATATAGCGTAATCTTGGAAGAGACTGTCTGAGTCAGCAAAAGACTTGCGACTGGAGAGGAGAGTCACCTTCTGGTGGGACAACGACCTGTAACACGAGGCCAGGGCTACAATACAATGGTTTAAAGCAAAAAACATTCATGTGTTCCAATGGCCTAGTCAATGTCCAGATGAGTGGTTCTGAACCTGGGTTCGATTAAACCCCAGGGGTTCGATGACACAGTGTCAGGGGTTCGGTGGAGCGTGTCAGGGCCAAATTGCCCCCACTCCCTACCGACAACTTTCAGTTGAGCGAAAACATTAAAATTGTCCTTAACACACACACCCCCATCCCCTGTCGACAACTTTCGGTTGAGTATAACAAGGGTTCGGTGAAGGCGCAGATGAAACTGGTTGGGTTTGATACCTCCCATCGATAAGGTTGAGCGAAAATATTGTCGCTACAATGGAATGATTTTAAGCAAAAAAAGATTAATGTATTCCAATTGCCCAGTCAATGTCCAGACCTAGAACCAATTGAGAATCTGGCAAGATCTAAAAACTGCTGACCACAAACGCTCTACATGTAATCTGACTGAGCTCGAGCTATTTTGCAAAGAGGAAGGGGCAAAAATTTAAGTCTGTAGATGAGCAAAGCTGGTAGAGACATACCCTCAAAGACTTGCAGCTGTAATTGCAGCAAAACGTGGTCGAGTTTCTCCGCTCTCACAACATACTGGCAGACATAGCAAAGAGTCCAGGCCAGTATGTTGTATGTCCATGGATCGTCATCCGTACCACCAGACAACGGAGGGGCCAAAAGGAGAGGGGGTAAGAGCGAGGCTGTAGGGCCGGTAGACTGTCGAGGCTACAGAGGCACCAGGCTATGGAGGCAACATTACCACTAGCGAGGCTACGGAGGCAGCCCTCTAAACCAACGCAACATCTTCCTCACCGTCGCCAGTTCCTGGTGGATGATCTGAGGCTACAGCTAGCAACTAACATCATCAAGAATAGTTGCATTCTGCAGATTTCTTTGTTATACCCTTTTAATTGCACCAGAACTCAGGATCTTGATTTCATAACACAACATGAATTGCTGAAATGACGACAAAAGATTCCTGATACCACAAAATATTGACTCAAGGGGGCTGAAAACACTTCTCAGTATTTCAATTAAAAACAAAAAGTAAAATCATGTACAACTTTCTCTCTACATCGCGACTGTATACCACTTGTGCACCATTTGTCTCTCACATTAAATTCCAATAAAATCTGTTTGTGTTTGTGGTCCTAACTTGACAAAATGTGGAAATGTTCAAGGAACATCAGCACTTTCGCAAGCCACTGTATGTCAGTCAAGTGAACAGTTCAGTAAATGTTTAAAACCCACCATTAAACAATAGGAAAAATATCAAATATTTGTTTATGTCTGTCATTTTTATTTAGCATGTGAGGTTGATAGAAAATAGTAGCCCTGCCCTCCAGCTGCCTGACCAGTCAGGGTCTTCAGTGAGCTTCAGGATTCGATCCCCTTTAGCTACTTTCCAGGTGTGCGCTCTTATCAGTAGCGAACAAGCCATCCCTAAGTCCTTAACAAGTTTTACGCCCATTAATCTAATTTATGGCTTAGTTCACCCTTATCCCTCCAATGAAGGGCAGTCCTGTTGGGACTTTCTTTTTGTACTCAACATAGTCGTCAGCAAAGAAGTGGATCAATGAGAGCTCCTCCTCTTCAATCCGTTCCCTGAAGAAACGCCAGCTGGCTATTGTATAGGCAACTATACACAGTGGATTGCACAGCATAATCTGCAGGAATAAACAAACATGCAAGCAATCAACCAATGACAAATACTGTATTTCCTCTAATCTCTGCCTTTATTTACAGTACACTGCAGCATTTTTATCGAAAATTGTAGTAAGCTATCGCAAATGTGTTGCTGATAACATATAGACAGACAGTATACTGTCTGTATATATACATGCATATATATTGAATGCATGTGTCTCTCGCTGTGTATACACACACACATATATTCATATATGCGAGAGAGATATACACACACCTCTCTTCTCTCTCTGCCTCATCCCCCTCTCTCTTTCTGCGAGATGACTCGCCTCTCTTCAATTTTCTCACTTTACTTTCCTACTCTCCATCCGCTCTTGCGTGGGGTTAGTTTAACTAGGGTTTTAATAGACTTTTTTACTCTTTTTATACAGCCTTTGTGACTTTTAAACATATCCTATGGATACCTCAGCTTTGAACAACAGTGCACGAGTCGGCTTTCTCTCTCATATACTGTCTGTAGATAGATAGATAGATAGATAAATAAATAAATAAATAAATAAATAAATAAATAAATAAATAAATAAATAAATAAATAAATAAATAAATAAAAGAAACCTCTGTACTATTTATCATTGATATGCCTCTGTTGGTTAGCTATGAACCACAGTCTTTCAAAGTTGCTGTCATCAAATGTATTCTTAAAAAAAAGCACTCTTCATTCAGGGATTTTTGCAAATTATAGACCTATTTCTAACCTTTCTTTTGTCTCAAAGATCCTGGAGAAAGTTGTTGTCAGTCAGTTGTGTGACTACCTGCAGAGCAATGGTTTATTTGGAATTTCAGTCAGGTTTCAGAGTGCATCACAGCACCGGGACAGCACTAGTGAAGGTCACAAATGACTGCTTAACCGCTTCAGATAAAGGCATCAATTCTGTGCTTGTTCTCCTGGATTTCAATGCTGCATTTGACACCATCGACCATCAGATCCTTCAACAGAGGCTAGAGAATCTGGCAAGAGAGGAACTGCCAAAAGATGGGTTAAATCATATCCCTCAGATAGACTTAGTCTTGTGCATGTTAACAAAGTTTCATCTGAGCACACGAGGGTTTGAAAATTGGAATATCTTCCCATTGCATACTGTATATTGTTTAGTTCTACCTTTCTGTGTCATTCTGAGCTGCCCTGGCCTTTCATTTCCTGAATTGCTTGATCAACACATCAATTAAATTCCTACCTACCTGCATTCCAATATTTCATTACACCCATAAAGTGTGCGGGTGTATACACATTCTATACAGAGTGTGGTTGTGTACAGTATGGTATTCTTTTGTATGTATAAACAGCTGCCAGTCTGAGCCACAGAAGAGAGCAGACGCCAGATCTTTGGTAGCCCGAGCGCCGGGCCTGCTACACTCTCCTGAAGCCTCAGCTAGCCGGCCCAAGCCTGCTACACCCTCCTAGAGCCTCAGCTAACCGGCCCAAGCCTGCTACACCCTCCCAGAACCTCAGCTAACTGGCCCGAGCCTGCTACACCCTCCTGGAGCCTCAGCTAACTGGCCTGAGCCTGCTACACCCTCCTGGAGCCTCAGCTAACCGGCCTGAGCCTGCTACACCTTCCTAGACTTGGTCCCAGTCTATGATAGAATTGAGGTCTTAAATTGCTTTAATAATCATTTAGTATCATCTGGTTCTTTGTTTGAGGCTAAAGGAACAGCCCCTGTTGCACCCTGCACAGACCCTCCTATGTTCTCTGGGGACATTTTCAACTTTGTTCCTTTTACTGTGCAGCAAGTGTATAAAGTCCTCAAAACATTAGATCAGAGGAAGCCTCCTGGACCAGGCCCGATGGAGCACCAAAAGGTGGGGATCCAGCAGTTTGAACTAATTACAGACTAATATCGCATTTGTGTGCCCTGTCAAAAATTCTTGAATCTCTTGTAAGCGAACAACTAAAAGAGTTTCTATACTCAAATGAACTTCTCTCAAAATTACAATTGGGCTTCAGGAAAAAGCACAGCACCATCACTGCTGCCACTGAAGTCATAAATGACATATGTTGCTCTTGATAAAAAGCAGTACTGTGCTTCGCTTTTCATTGATTTATCCAAAGCTTTTGACACTATGGACCATGCCATTTTAAAGCATAGGCTACTTTGTTTGGGATTATGTGGTCTCTTGGTTCACAAATTATTTGAGTGAGAGGACTCAGTGCATTAAATGTGATGGTCAGTGTTCTGAATTTTTGAGTGTCCACAAGGGGGCGCCACAGGGCTCAATATTAGGATCCCTCCTGTTCATTATGTATATCAATGAATTAGGACAAAACGTGTCAGATGCTAATATGCATTATTATGCCGATTACACCATAATTTACAGTTTTGGCATAACTCCCACAAAAGCTGTTGAATCTCTGCAGAGAGCTTTTAATGTGGTTCATTGGGCTTCTTCTTTAGAAATAAAATTTGTTTTTCTTTAAGTTGAAAAAGCGGTTTGTCACTGCAACAGATTATGGCGAGCTGATGTAGATTAATGCCTCAGATCAATGCCTGCATAAGATTTACACTGTATGCCATGCTTCTCTGAGGTTCATCACGAACTGTAAAGCATTGACTCATCACTGTGAGTTGTTTTCTCGAGTGGGATGGCCTTCCTTGTCCACCTGGAGGCTAGGACATTGGTACACTTTTATTTATAAGGCGATGCTTGGTCTCCCGCCTTCTTACATCTGTAATTTAATCACAAGGAGAAATGTTGATTCTTATAGTTTGTGGTCAAATGACCATTTATTGCTCTCTGTTCCGTTTGCCCACACAGAGCTGAGTAAAAAGGCATTTGTATTCTCTGCTCCTGCTGCATGGAACGTGTTGCAGAAAGACAGGAAATTGCCTGAGGTTATTTCACTGAATGCCTTTCAGTCCAGACTGAGTTAACTTTAGACATCCTCCTTGACATGTAACTGTAATTTTATGTGATTTTGTAAATGTAATTTTACTGCTTTTGTATTTTATGTAACTTTTGCTGCCTCTTGTCCAAGACTCCCTTGAAAAAGAGGTTCTCAATCTCAGTGGGACTTTCCTGGTTAAATAAAGGTGAAATAAAAAAGTATGTACAGTGTATGTGTGTGTGTGTGTGTGTGTGTGTGTGTGTCACAAATATATGTGTGCCTGTCTCTCTCTCACACACACACTCGCACACGCACACGTACACACACGCACACACACACACACATACATACACACACAGTCAGAAATTGACCTGTGGCGTGTCAAGATGTGTGTAGGAATTGTTTGAATTTTTGATATTCAGTTTTTCTGAGAGAGGATTTGTCCAAAATTCAGTGATCCAATTATTTACTTCACACTGTCAGAATTGTGATTTGCCTTGACAGATTGAGAAAATATGACGCACATTTGTAGCTGAAATCAAATGAAAACAAAGGATGAATAATTCTTAACAGAAAACGCTGTCATGCAGACCTGTGTTCCTATGCTCCAGTAGAACCATCCAACATATGAGGGATGTCTGAAGTATGAGTAGACCCCTGCAGTAACCAGCACATGGCTTCGGGACTTTTCGTTCTGCACAATGTGGTTGAAGTTGGATCCAGCTGTCAGCATGGCCGCCTTCCGGAGGCCATCTCCGCCCAACACCATCAATAGTCCCACAACACTCAACCAGCTGAACTGCTTGATATCTGAAGAGAGGAGCGGCAAATGAAAAATCACTCTCCATACAATGAAAGGTTTCAGACTACTGATTTGTTACTTAAAAGATTTGTATCTTATCAAAGTTAACTAAATACCATTCTTTTCACTGCTAGGTGATCATACTTTTAATAACACCTTAAAATATGGGTTTAAGTTTGTGTCTAAGAATGACATGTGCCAAAATGGCTATAAGGCCACAGAAAGCAAGGCAGCCCAAATTGAAGACAGCGAGGGCTGATGACAGAATGATGGGAAACAATGCAGTTAAGCCATGCTACAATGATTTCCACAAAGAATACAATAAAAGAGCAGTGGCTGTTTGTTATGTGGTACACAAGGGCAGTGATGTGTCTTGGGGATGAAACACTGATGCAAGCCTTTTCATAGCTTCTGATAATACAAGATGTCTGGATTATTTTCTACACATACTTCAACCTTACACAACTGCATGCCTTAATCACACGCCTAAAGCTCAGACTGACAGACAGGGAAACATTTGCCAGACACTTTGAGTTGGATGCTTGGAATTGTACAAACCTGGCACTGTAAGCTTTTCAACAGCAAACTCAACCCATGATGAGACAGCAGCCAGTGTGTACTCAACACTGTGGTTGAGAAGGAAGGAGTCAAGGGAGAGGCTGTGAGGGTTGATGATGGCTGTCACAAGGTACTCAGAGTAATGGAAGAATGACAACGAACACATGTACCTGCAAAGGTTAACAACAAAAACACTCTCAATCTATGAAGGAATCCATGACTAGACTTTTTCAGGCAGATGCAAATGGAGTAGGGCATCATGGAGAAACCCAAATGCGGTCCCTAATGACACACAACTTTGTGTTTTGACATTGTCATTGAGTAGTGATATGTAGCGAGACCATTGCAGTGGCTACAATGTAATCAAGTGAAAAAAAAATTAAATTGGATACATTCATAGCAACAAAACCTGACACAATAAGCCCCAAAGAAGAATTACAGCAAGGAAACAAAGATTCCTGCCAGGTCATTAAATGTCATGCAGTAATTTACCACACAAATGATTTGTGAAGACAGTATTTTTCAAACACAACAGCATAGCACTAATTCATACAGTAATTTAAGTTTCAGCATGATTCATTTTCAGAGAGCATTTTGATTTCCAGTTGTAATCATCGTCTAGATCAGCACTCGCAAAGCTGCAGGCCCGGACAACATACTTGGTCCTGCACTGAAGGACTGTGCAGCAGAACTCGGTGGTGTCCTCACAGACATCTTCAACATCTCCCTGAGCCAAGCTAGGTAGGTAGGTAGATACTTTATCAATCCCGGGGGAAATTCAAGCTACCGTCTCCATGTGCTTCAAAGACACCACCATCATCCTGGTAGAAGGCTCATCCCTAAAGAAGGCTGCTCCATAAGGCCTATCTCTTAACTATTGTCCTGTTGCACTGACCCCCATTCATTATGAAGTGTTTTGAACAGTTAGTCATGGAGCGCATCAAATCCATCCTCCCTCCTGCCCTGGACCCCCATCAGTTTGCATACCCGGCCAACCGGTCCACTGATGATACAATCTCCACCGCCCTCCACTCAGCTCTCACCCATCTCGACACTAAGGACCCAGATGTGAGGATGCTGTTTGTAGATTTCAGCTTGGCATTCGACACCATCATCCCCCCGCAGCTGATAGAGAAAATGGACCGTCTTGGACTTAATACCTCGCTGTGCAATTGTGCACTGTTAGATTCCTGACCAGGAGACCACAGGCAGTCCGGGTCGGTGGCAACACATCCAGCACCATCATCCTGAACACAGGGAGCACAGCAAGGATGTGTGCACAGCCCCCTACTCTTCACCGTACTGACCCACAACTGCACACCAAAGCACAGCACCAATGTCTTGGACAGAACTGTGGTGGGTCTCATCCAAAACAATGACTCTAGCTACAGGGACAAGGTGAGACAACTCTCATGGTGCAAAGACAACAATCTCACTCTCAATGTGGAGAAAACAAAGGAGATTGTTGTTGACATCCGGAGTGCGCACACCTGGCACCCTCCACAGACCATCAACGGTACGGTCGTGGAGAGGGCGAGCAGCACCAAATTCCTTGGTATGCACATCACTGAGGATCTCTCCTGGTAAGCCAACATCGCGTCATTGGCCAAGAAAGCTAACCAACACCTCTACTTCCTCCGCAAACTGAGCAGAGCCAAAGCCCCAGTATGCGCTACTTCTACCGGGGCACGATCAAGAGCATCCTGTCCGGCAGCATAAGTGTGTGGCACCGAGGTTGTACGGCGTCCTGCCGAATGACCCTGCAAGACATAGTGAGAGCGGCTGAGAAGTTCGTCGGTGCCCCACTCGCTTCCCTACAGGACATTTACAACACATGTCTGTCCCACAAAGCATTCCAAATCCCAAGCAACACCACACACCCCATACACAGCTTCTTCAGTCTCCTGCTGTCCAGGACTAGCAGGCTAAGGGATTAGCAGGCTTTATCTATCTGAATGTTAGGAAGCTGAACTCTCTCCCAGCCCTCCCCCGCCCTTTACTGTGCCCCTCCTCCAACACTGCTCTAATATATCCTCCCACCCCTACACACACTCAGTTACCTACCTCACTTTAGCTACTTTAAGCCACCTTCTCATTTCCACTTGCACAGCTGTTGTGCTTTGCACTGCCAATAAATTTGCATTGTCACTTTTTTGTATGTTGTGCTCCCACCCACACTGCTCTCTGCATTTCATGTTGTTGTGTATCTACTTGGTATATTTTGTTAGAGAGGGAGAGAGGGACGCAATTTCAGCCCTCTATATGTCTGTACATACTGTATATAGGAAATGACAGGAAAGTTGACTTTGACTTTCACTTTGCGCTAACCGCTACACTGCCCCCCAGTGACTGTTAGCTGCTAAATAAGCTGTATCGCTGTATAAGCAGCAAGGTTGACAGTGTGAGAGCAAAGGGAATTTCACAGTAATTATTCAACAGTTAAGTAAGCATGTCTATTGATTGATCAAAAAAAAAGAATGGATTAGAATAATTGTAGTTATTTCAAATGAAAAAAAACTGAGATTCGATCAGATTGATTTACAAGCTCGGTCTCAAAACAAACTCAACTTCTATCTCAAGGTACTGTTGTAGGGTAAAACACGGACACAACATTCAAGATTATCATCTGCGTTTATTAGTGACTTTGAAATCCATATTTTTAAGTTTTGTCCATATCCTCTCTATTCATGTTTAGTTGTACAATTGTTAATAATTGTTTTTTTATTTTTTATTTGTGGAATACAAATGACCACAAATGTGATCATCAGAGGTGTTTTACACAGTACGTACACATCAGGAAAACAACAAAAATTCGGCATCTGAAAACATGTACTTACCATCCAAAATGTGTCCAAGTAGTCTGAGAAAAGCTGATGATCAGGCCACCTCCAAATGTGACCCCAAGAAAGCAGGCTCTTACAGCAACCTGAGGTAGGACAGGGGGTGTCAGACATACATGATAAATGTAAGTGAGTTTCAGTCAAGGTTCCACGAACCATGATTGGACTGTTAAGACCCCCCCGCCTTATGCAGCTGTCCAATCTACAAGGCCTCAGACATTCTGTGTCCCTCCTGGAGGTGGTGAACCTCCTAGATGTTATGTCCATGCACACTGACTCGTCCGTGGTATCTTCAGTAGTGTCTGGCCGTTTTGTCATGGGACACCTGCAAGGGCCATAATGCACCTAAAAACATAGCTCCTGTGGTCATTAGAGCACACAAACTCCTACTCCACATCCAGGTGTTGGTTCATTTCATGTTTAATTCACTGCACCTCTGATGCACGTGTAACCTATGCAATTCTTGAATAATTCTTGAATCGAGGAGGCGGCCACAGTGTTCAGCCGCAGAGAGATGGGTGTTGGAAAAGTTCTATTCTTTTTGCATATTATCGAGTGATTTTCCATGACTCTCATATATTGTTAGAAACCTAATCATTTAGGGACACCCTTTGCTCACACATACAGTAGCTTTGTTTAACCATGCAAATCACCTATACACTTAGATAGGGCACCAGGCAACCCTGATGATTCCAGACATTCTGTCTACATTTCTGTCTACAAAATATTCTTTTTCCTCTGAATCGTGAGAAAAATGTAGCCACAGTGATTAGAAGTGACAATAAAATGAGGAAAGGCGGACTCAGAGAGCGTTTTGAACGGACTGTGACTGGGTGTTTGCCTCCCAGCATTCTCTCCTTGCGAGTGAAAGACCTTAGATGGAGGACTTCAAGTACCTGGCAGTCTTGCTCGCAAGTGAGGGGAAAGCTGGGCGGGGTATCAACAGACGGATTGGGGCAGCCTCTATAAGAATGTGGATGCTAGGAAGTTTAAATTTCAAGTTTAAATCTAAGTTTACTGATCCATCTACATTCATCCATGGACTTCAACTGTGTTCTTGTTGGAGTAATGGGATCACAGGCACAAGATGCCAAACTGAATTTTCTCCAAAGGGTGCCCAGGCTAAGCCTAATGGATAAGGTGAAGAGTTTTGACATCCAGGAGAGGCTTAAAGTAGAGGTGCTCCCCCAGCTGAAGTGGCTCGGGCATCTGGTTGTGATGCATTCTGGAGCCCCCCTCTGGGGTTGTTCCAGGAATGTCTGTTAGAGAGGAGGCACATGGACAGACTCAAGACAAAATCTCTTGGCTGGCATTGGAATATTTTGGGATATTCTGCTAGCTGGAAGTATAAGTGGACGGGGGCCCTTTCTGGGCCTGCCTGCTAAAGGATGCTCCTGCAGATGTTGGATTGCCCCACTATGAAGTACCGTGTATTCCATCCCTTCCTATACACAAGGTCAATTGTACATCGAGTCCAGCTTGTTGTCTAGCCCCAGTCTGATGTATTTGCAGAGGAGTACAACCTCCACCTCAACTCCCTTGATCAGATCCAGTCTCCATTTTTGTCTAGATTTCCCAAAGTCAATGGCTAGCTGTTGGGTCCTTTTGGTGAGGTAACTGGAGATCGAGGCATTCAGCCAGGGATCAACTTGCATCCGCATCAGTTTTCCTGAAGCATTGGGGTCTGGATGGTGTTGAACGCACTGGAGAAATCCAAGGGAAAAAATTCTTACTGTGCCTCTTCCCTTATGCAGATTGAAGTGTCAGGCACTCTTAAATATGGTATCCTCTACACCAGGGGTGCCCAACACGTCGACCGCGGTCTACCAGTCGACCGCAGAGGTCATGTGGGTAGACCGCATCATGCAGATGTACACAGACCAGCATGCACATGCGCCGGCAACGACAGGTATGCGCAGGCGCACACAATGGCGCCTTTCTTGCTTGCCAGTGAGTTATCGTTTCATTTAGATTCTAAATTGAAACTCAGCTCCCAAAAGGAAGTTGAGTTTTTTTTTTTAAAAAAGGGAAACTCAGCTCCCAGTGTTCAAATTGGTGTCCATCATCACGGATGGAGCACCCGCGATGGTCGGCCGCTTGAATGGATTTATTGCCAAGTGCAGGGAGGACAACGCTTTTCCGGACTTTCTTAATTACCACTGCATATTACAGCAACAAGCACAAGAAGGCTGTGGGAAAACCGTGCACACGGTTTTTGCAACCCATGTGCAGGGTTTACTAATCAGTGCGCACGGCCGAGGGAAATTCCTGCCAGGATTTCGAGACCTCTGTCCGGAGATAAAGGTTTTTCTCAGTGAAGATAAACATGCAGAATGTAGCCAATTAAATGATGACCAGTGGCTGCTGGACTTGGCATTTTTAACTGATCTGACCAACATGCTGAATTAACTGAACCTTGAGCTGCAAGGAAAAGACAAAACTATGATCAATATGATAAGCTCAATTAATGCTTTCAAACAAAAAATGCGACATTTCTCCTCAAAGCTCCAGCGTCATGATTTGGCAAACTTAAAAAAACCCTGTGTCAGAGTTGGAGACACAAGGGAAGTCATGTGTGCAGCTTGACAGTGTACGCGGCACAGAACAGATTGATAATTCTCTGTCAGAGTTTGACAAACGATCTCAAGACTTTGCTTTACTCGAGCCAATCGCTACGTTCATGTGCTACCCCTTTCAGGAAGATGCTGAGGTTGTTTCACGCGCATCAAAAATGGCAACTTCATTTTACCTGAACTGTACTGTAGTAGAGGAGGAGATTTTGACATTACAAGCCGATATTGAAGTCTTAAGTTCATGGACAGTTCTGGTGCTTACTCACAGAGTACCCCAACATGAGGTAAAAAAAAGTGTTGAATTCAGCACTGGTCAAGAAAGTATGGGCACCCCTGATAAAGATAGATAGATAAAAAAAAAAACAGGGGGGGGCGAGAGGCTGGTAGATCTCTTTGATTTGGCCATTTTGAAAGTAGCTTGCAAGCTTTAAAAGGTTGGACACCCCTGCTCTACACAAATGCCCTCTATGCCAAGTGCAAATTGACTTGCATATGTTGCACCTGGGGACTGAGGTAGCAGAGAAGAAGCCACAACATTGTCTACATCAGATGTGAAATGAGTGCCACAGATTTGTAGTCATTCAGCTAGCTGAGCGGATTCTTCATTGTTGCTGGAGTAAGCGGTCTCTCCGCGGGTGTGCACTCTCCCCAGCTGTGGGCTGAGGTTGAGGATGGTTTACAGCAGCTCTACCAGCTCAGCAACACAGGTCCTGTTGGGAGAACGTCTCCTTCTCCCATGCGAATTCTTTCTGAGAGGCAAGAAAATCAACAACTTGCAATACCTTCAATTCAAACAGGTGTACTAACAATTGATCAAAGTCATTCAGAATAATGAGAGAAAACTTCCAGGTTCAGCCTCCTTTCCCTGACACCAGCAGCAATGAGATCAGTTCACAAAGTCTGAACCCGAGCTACTCGCTCCCTGAACCATTTTTACTAAGCTAACACACACAAATAGTAATTCTTTTCTTAGAGGGTGCACAGTCCTTATCGATTCCCAGTTCCTCTGTTGTCTTTCCGCGGATTCCTCACCTCCATGACAGTCAGGCCACTTGGTGTCTCTGGCAACAAATGCTTAATAGACTCCAAAGGACATCCTATCTGGCCCTCTACAGCCTTGGTATTAATTACATCAGTGGGAGGTTGTGATGAATTCAAAGTGGGCAGAATGCCCTGGTTACTTGATGCCAATTGTCTTCTTTGTTTCTACTCGAAAACATTGACCGAGTTTGAAAAAGGCATATCAATTCTTCCAGTCCACATTGTCCGTGTCTGATGCTTTCCTGGGGTGAATCTTCTTCAGCTCTACTTTGACATGGTCTGCCGTGAATTGGTGGGGTGGAGGGAGGGGTAGAGGAGGAGGCTGTCATAGTGTTTAGAGGTGGGTGTGCCTGATGCTGCTTTAAGGGACACGTTGGACCACTTTAAGTGTGTTTGCCTCACTATTTTTCAGTCCCAGTCCTTATCTTGTGGCCTGTGAAATTTTAACATCTTCCTATAGCCCCCTTATTGTTCTTTTTCAACTTTTGTTCCACCTCTCCTGTAGCTGTCCTGTGCTTTCTTTGCGCACCGCTTCACCTCCCGCTGCTGGCGTCACCTTCCTGATGTAGCGGGTAGTTGCAGACTGCTTTTCTGTACTGAGATTGTGGGTGAATGAGGTAGTGGTCACATTTCTCAAAGGTGGTGCACGGGTGGAGGAGTGACACTGTATGCATCACACACATTTGCGTACAGCAAGTCAAATGTCCTGTTACTCCTTGTCAGACAATCCATAGCCTATTGATATGCAGCTTAGGTGTATGCATTGGTATGCTGCCTCTAGAGCCGAGCTGTGACAGTTAGTCTTTTCACGCTCACTCTCTGCATACGCTCTCCAGTGATCTGGTTATAACATCACTGAACTACCTTAGCAAATAATGGAAGACAGATTGTGGGCAGGTACAAATCTCAGCAGCACAACACCTTCTTTACAGCACAACACCTTCTTTGCAGCTGTTCTAGATTACACCAGTAGTTGCTGTTGTAATTTGTGAGTACCCCACATTGGCTTTGGCCTTATGCTTTGGCGTCTCTATCAGCTTTGACAGCAGTGAATCCATGCAGGTCCAAGTTAGCATCCAATATGAGGTGGATTAGCCTCGTCTGTGAGGATGTGTGGGCTCCGCTCATGACTCGAGTTTTGTTGGTCACATCCTCATTAGACGTCCAGGGAAAGCGGTAACGCTCATGCAAATGTGAAAAATAAGCTGTCACTGTGCAAATGGCAAAAAGTCACAAGGACAGTGATGTCTTCAAATAAGAAAGGAGGGTTGGGAGCGTAGATACAGGGGGCAATGACTGTGCATCTAAAAGTACTGAGGTAATGGCTACTTGCAAGTGTCTGTATTCTTTATATGCCTGTAAGTGCCAGTGTGTATGCGTGTGAATGGCTGTGTGTGCGATGGGGTGAAGGCTGTGGTTAGGTTACTGTATTGTTCATGATCCTGATGGCTAGTGAGAAGAAACTGTTTCAGTCTCTCCATTTTTCTTGTAGATAAATCCTGTACAGGAGGGAGTGACATACTGGTAGTACGCTCAGTCAAGCGCAAAACTCTCTGCAGTGCCTTCCTATCCTGAGCAGAAATGCAGCCAAATCAGGCATTGATGCTTGCTGTCAAGATACTTTCTGCAACTGCAGAGTAGAATGCCCGAAGGATCCTCGTGGGGATTCAGTTGGTGTTAATGCCATCTGTGGCAAAATCATCTCATGTGGTAAAGCCTGAGATGGTTGAAGCGCTGCCCATTTTTCCCACTGCATCATTTTCTGTAGTCCTTGCCATAAATGTGTTGAATCACACTGCTCCTCCACTCTGTCCCTGTACCTCCTTTTGGTATTCCTCAACGCTGTCCCCCTACACTGTAGGAGGCAACCTTTTGCGAATCCATGTTGCCTGATATTAGTCCTGTTGAAGTCTCTAGCGACCACCACAGCTGGTTTGGGATGTTTAGTCTGGTGCTGGCATGACACATCATGTGGGTCCGATAGTGCTACCTTGGTGTCCGCTTGAGGAGGAATGAGGACAACTGTGGCAGTGGGCAGTGATCATGCTAAATGCCTGAGGAGGATATCATGGGTGTCATGAGATAGTGAGGTGTTCTAGGTGGAAAATGGTCTATTCTGGAAGCCATTTCACCTCCCTTTGTGTTTTCTCCACCATCTCACTGGTGTCACGTGAAGTGGTGAAATGATGAGTGAACTGATCTTGTGATCTCCACAGGCCATGATGGATCGTTCAAAAATTTGTCCATAAAACTTGAGGGCGGGAGTCTACGTCTAGGAGAGTGTTAGGTTAAGAAACACTCTCCTGCACATAGGTTGTCAAAGCCATGGTTTTGATGTTGGAAAAGTCCTACTCTTTATGCATACTAACGGGCGATTTTCCATGACTGTCATATAGTATGAGAAACCTAATCATTAAAGGACATCCTTTACGCACACATAGCCTTGTTTAACCACGCAAATTAGGGGTGTGTATTGGCAAGAATCTGGCGGTACGATACGTATCACGATACAGGGGCAACAATACGATATATTGCAATATATTGCGATACTGTAGGAACAACAATATATTGAGTTTCTTTTGAAAGAATCTAATTGTAAGAACTGTAGCACACAGCACACACAATGCTGTTACATGCTTAACATCAGCTTGCTCAAGAAATACAAGCATTTGCAGGATTGAAGAAAAAAATATGTAAACAATGTTACATTAAAGCTGTAAATATTTTAAGAAAATATTTGTTCAAATATCAACAAAAAATGTAAACTGTTATTGAAAAAAATAAAGTACCAAGCTCTGCAACATCACTTTTTCAGAGTAATCTCAATAAAGGAATTTACCCACCTGCCTAAATGAATAAAAGCTTGCAGGACTCAACAAAATTAAATATGGTTAACAGTCTCAGATACTGGATTTTATGCAGTCCGTGTATAATCTAACACAACAATACTTTTTTCTGCTATAAAATAAGTTAACATTTTGAATTCTTTTCTTTCCTAACTACCGTAAATTCCAGACTATTAGCCGCTACTTTTGTTCGGAACTTTGCACACTGCGGCTTAAAACACGCTGCGGCTAATGTTTTTTTTCTTTTTCATGGCGCCAAAAAACTACACTAATAAAATTGATGAGTAGTCCACAGAGGTCTAATGAAACTGTGCGATGCATCACAGTACTTTCACAGTAAATTACGGGCCGGTAAATCAGTCGTTTGTATTCACCCTCATCAACCTGGAAGACACTCAAAGAAAAGCATACGGTGCCGCTTTTAAATTAAAGGCAATCCATCTGGCGATTGAAGAAGGAAATTGAGCTGCTGCGCATCACTTTGGCATTAATGAATCGATGGTGACTCTCCCGACTACGGGGAAAGACTCGCTAATGTTGCACACTTGGACAAAATAGGACACCCAGGCGTGCATGAAGTTTGTGTCTTTTCTTTAATCTGACAACACAGGACTACAGGAACGGTTAACGTGATCACTCGCTGCGGCGCTCTGTTTAATACAACACACACACTCTTAACTTGAACATTCTCACACATTCTATCACCACATTCACACAATTTACTCAGCTTGTATGCTGTATGCAACTCTTATCACTGTGAAAATATGAGGTGAGACACTCTTCTTTGTGCTGGACTGTAATGTACAAACTTGCTCACCTGACAACACGGGAATACATGAACGGTAAATTAACGTGGTCACTCGCTACGGCGCTCTGTTTACTATAGCACATACACGCCCTCCTGACCCTTTAGGGCCCCTAACTGGACTCCTGGCTGCCCACAGTGCCTGCACTAAATTCCATACTCTGCCTCACATTAACACACACACTCCTACTGTTACATTAATCAGCATACAGACCAACAATTGTGAATAAATTAATGGTGAAATAGGAAATAGCAGTAATAGTAAATAATAATTAAAATAAATGATAAGTGCAGATGGGGGGGGTGCCCATGCATGCTGAAGAGGACCACCAGTGCTCAAGTGAGAGCGACATAGAGGAGACTAAAGTGAGTGACAATATCTTAAAGCTGTTCGATTCGGACACTGAAGAAGAGGATTTACCGACACATACATACATTTAAAAGTTCGGTTGATGTGTTACAGGTACTGTTTCTGTGAGAAATATTTACTTTGTGCCTATTAAAACATGTACTTACTGCTTTCTCCCTTAGAATAGGAAGTGCACATAACACATAAAACACTTCTGCCCTTTTTCACACTTCTGCCCTTTTCACCCAAGCGACAGTAAAGCACTCTCTCATGATGTCTAGTTATTTACCACACCATAACCTCACCT
>OMPJ01046474.1:0-11061 GCA_900312935.1 Carapus acus | reverse complement strand
GTATGCTGTATGCAACTCTTATCACTATGAAAATATGAGGTGAGACACTCTTCTTTGTGCTGGACTGTAATGTACAAACTTGCTCACCTGACAACACGGGAATACATGAGCGGTAAATTGACGTAGTCACTCGCCACTGCGCTCTGTTTACTATAGCACATACACGCCTTCCTGACCCTTTAGGACCCCCCGCTGGACTCCTGGCTGCCCACAGTGCCTGCACTAAATTCCATCCTCTGCCTCACATTAACACACACACTCCTGCTGTTACATTAATCAACATACAGATCAACAATTATGAATTAATTAATGGTGAAATACAAAATAGCAGTAATAGTAAATAATAATTAAAATAAATAAATGCAGATGGGGGGGTTCCCATGCTGAAGAGGACCGCCAGTGCTCGACTGAGAGCGACATAGAGGAGACTGAAGTGAGTGACAATATCCTAAAGCTGTTCGATTCGGACACTGAAGAAGAGGACTTGGTGGCTATATGTGACGCATTTGTTTGTTTCACCATACAGATTGAATCAAACGTTGAAAAAAAATATCCTTATATCTATCCTTAATATCTTTCTGTGTAAATATCTCATACAACGTTAGATACCTGTGGCTTAAAATCTGGTGCGGCTTGTAGAAGTACAAAATTGATCTCTCTAAAATTGGAGCGTGCGGCTATTAGTCAGGTGCGCTCTGTAGTCCAGGGATTACGGTGCTTACACCGGAATGCAGCACCTTAGTTTTATTACTCAATTCAATTGCTGTAATGACAATAAAAGATTCCTGATTCCTGAATAGTCTATTGAGCAGTATCCACGTTTCACGTTAGCCTGTAATGCTACATTGCCACGGTGTCTTGCCACATGCGCTCGCAAATTTGTAGTATTTCCTGAGTACTTGACTCTGGCGTTGCAGAGTTTGCACACCGCATGGCTCTTGTCATAGTCGTAACTGCCCTCCTTTGTTTTGAAACCAAAATATGCCCAAACATCAGCTTTAAAAGCTGCTGGAGCTGGCTGGAGCCTCTCGTCCTCGGCCATTGCTGGTGAACTATTATGTTTTTATGTGAACTGATCGCACGCGGAGGACGTAACGACTACAATACAATACAATACAATTTAATTTGTGTAGCGCCAAATCATAACAGGAGTTATCTCAAGGCGCTTTGCAGGATGGAGCAGGTAGTGCTCCTCAGGCTACAGGTGGGCGGTCAACTGCCCTGACCGCTCGGGTTGGGAGAGAGAGGGAAGGAGAGAGAGGTAGAGAGGCAGAGAGAGACGGACACAGACTACTGCCATTTAGTTGCCGGAGGTTTAATTGCAACACAAAAATTAACAAAGGCCGTGAATATTTGCATGTTAATTGTTAACTAAAAGAAAAATTGATACTGTGCCGTTGAATATCGATACGGTATCATCAAATAAAATATTGTGATATTTAAGTGTATCGATATTTTCTTACACCCCTAACTGTTTGTGGGCCCAAGCTTTGCACATTATGTACTACTCCAAATCTGCATTACAAACCTGCCATAGTAATTTCTAACCAACCACTGTAGTTGGTTGGGTCACTGTACTCGCTATTTTAGCTAAGATGAGCCAAATTGTTAGTGAGAATAGCAGTTTTTCTGTTTTGTGACATGTGACAACTTACCCCAAGATGACTGAGACAACTTGCCCCTAAGTACCATATTACGAAAGATAGCTCGATCTTAAAGTTAGTTCACACCACAACAACTGAGATTTGATAGGATGCCTTAATCTCTCCTCTTTCGGGTCCATATACTGTATATTGTTGTGAAGATTTTCATTTGAAAGAAGGTTATTTTGGAATATATAAGGTTGAAATCTTTTACTCTGTGATGTTAAAAATCGTTACATGATACTCACCTAAACTAACCATGGGATACTCTCCCCTAAGTCAATACATGACATCAGACAATGTAAAGGAAAAAAAATTAGTAGTCCACCCTTTGGCTGCCCTGTCTTGTGGGGAAGATATATGCAATGTGAAAACAAGCCCGGGTCTCCACTACATTGAAATACAAAAAAATTAAACTGTATCCGGGCAATTGTGTAAAAAACTGTGGCTCCAAAGTGCTTTAGTGAGCAAGTCCTTACTGAACACAGTTTGAGACAATCTATCCAAATCCACTTCCATACAAAAAGTATCTTTGCCAGTGTCTGTTTTAAGGCATCTCTGTTGCTGGAAGAAGCTATCTAGCTTTAGCTATCAGGCTCCTGCTGTGGAACCATCTTCCTGCTTCAAGTCCGGGGGGCGGATACTCTCACTGCTTCTAAGAGTGGGCTAAAAATTTTCCTTTTCGATAAAGCTTATAGTTAGACAGAACTATGCGACTAGAAACAGATGACACACTGAGGTCTCCTCTCCCCCTGGGCTTCTTCTAACTGGGCTTCTTCCCCAAAGTGTTGTCTTGTGCTTTATTACCCCGTAGCCGGCAGCTAGAACACCACAAGTGATGACAGACCTCAGAACATCTGGGTCCTGTTCCTGCTGCTGCTGCCTGTGTCTGTCTGCCTGTCTGTCTCTTTTTCCTTCCCTCTCTCTCCCAACCCAACTGGTCAGGGCAGTTAACTACCCACCTGTAGCCTGGCCTTCCCGAGGTTTCTTCCCTTGAGGGGAGGTTTGTCCTCGCCACTGTCGCTAATGGGGGATGTGTTGGGTGTCTGTGTGTCCATCCCATAGCCCCTGACTGTTTACATGCTGAGGAACACTACCTGCTCCATCCTGTAAAGCGCCTTGAGATAACTCCTGTTATGATTTGGCACTATACAAATTAAATCTAACTGAATTGAATAGAAGAATGCTGCGTCTGATCTACAGTATGTTCGACAGGTCCTACAACTCCTTGGGGGTTGGTGACAGACCACTCGCTTACCATGCACCTCATTGTGGAACTTGAAAAAAATGACACAGAGACAATGAAACAACCAATTTCAATTCACTTGACATCTGGTGGCAATTTGTCCTTGTCAAGGTTTTAACTAAGGCCGTCTTGGGTCTCCCCATACAAGAGTTTGTCAGTCCCCAGCTTTCTCTATATTCCTTTTAATTTTCCAGGTCCTGTCTCCTCTGTAGCCTGAAGCCACTATGTCTGCAATAACAACTGGAGGCATGCAGCAACTCCACCCCTCCCTGGTTAATTGCCCCAGAAATCCCCATCTTTTAGGTCATCAGCCACCTTGCACCCATCAACTCATGTCTGATGGCTTATCTCATCAACAAAGATTTCAAATGTCTCTGACACTATAATGTTCGAAACGCTAACTTGGAGAGATCGATATGTTTTTGGCAGCGGTGAAAGATCAAAATCAATAGCTGATTCCCGAGAAAAACTGTTGTTTTCATTTGTTTTGAACCAACTTAGGCTTTACCGCAATTATATTTCAATTTGTAGCACGTCTGTATCCACGTTCACCGGTCGCTTAGTGGAGCAGGCAAAGACTAATGCTACGAGAAGCGCTTCTAAGCAAAGCTTTAACATTTCATTGCCGAACCGATGACCCTTTGATGGCGAGACAGCAGCTAACAGTTACGCGCGGCTGGGGAAGTCAGGTCAATGAAGGATGAGAGGCAGTAAGACCATTACCTTGTAAAGAGGTCCAGAGTATATGCTTAGCAAGAGGCCGTTGATAACTGCAATTTGGACACAAACAACTATTTTTCCTGGTGTTTCAGTGAGATTATTAAACACCCATTCCAGGTGCCCAAAATTGGCTCTGATCAACGGGATTAAGACGACACTCAATCCTAAAAAAAAGGCTTTAATACAAACTCTTCCTTCTAGTACTAACTTCCTGCCAGCCATGATGGGAGCGCTGCTTTAAATGAACCATCGCGATATTTCTCGGCGTTGTCCGTGTTGCCTTCACTGGTCGTCGGAACTTCACGCAATTTTTCGGTATTGAATTCTCCCTTGCACATGGCCATACCATATTAAATTTGTCTCTCGTGGTTGTTTTTGTGCTCATTTCGACGTGATACTGGGCCAAATTAATATATTAGCTCCAGAGTATTCTCAGTGTTTGTTTGAATTCGAATCCAAGTGAATTTGAATCCAAGTGAAATGATGAAATTTCGCGTATTCAACATATTTTTGCCGTTAAAAAGGTAGCCCAGGGTATTGACGTGTGGTGCATTGTGCACCCATGTGCACATCAATATGCAAATCACAGAGTTTAGAATCATATCAACTCTTTATTTCCTCCATTTCTACACTCTGCTTACTTTTGATACTACATGATTCCAGGGCCAGAAGTGCAGATACGATACTTGAAATTTTAATAACAATGTGTGTATCATCAAATTACAAAAAGAGTAAATTTTTTGGAATGTACAAGTTGTCCCATTCAATCCAGGGTAAGGTCAATTAGGAGACTAACAAAATGACAAAATCTACAACCACAAACACAGTGAAAATACATTGTGCAGATTTTTTTGATAAAATATATGAATTGCTGGATTTGTTCTACATTTGAAAATGTGTTGATTATCATCCGTCAGTTGAACAGCTAACGATGAACCCACAGAGCAACATGGCCATTTATTACTTAGACTTTTATCTTAATTTTGTTACAATCCCATTGGCACAAAACACACTTGGTTGCAGTTTACTTGACAAGCATCAGTGCATCAAATGCAGCTATAATTCCCCATGCCTATGAGTAAATCATGCATAAAATCATGCATCAAAGCAAAATGACCGTACATGTTGTGAATTTTCTATTTAATTTTCATCTTTCTCTCTAAATCTCCCTGTCCTCCTTTGGCTGCTCGCTTCAGGGATCATCTCTCTCCACCAACGTCCTTCCTTTGAATTGTTGACTGTAACACCAACTATCCCATCTCTTTCTTAACTTCATTAGTGACCCTTCTCTACGAGCCTCCACTTTTCTTTCAACTCTCTATAAGACATATTCACCCCCTCTCCTCTGAACGTGGCAACAACCATTGCAGTCTAGCCTCTCTGACCTTATCTCCAAACTGCTTCATCTTAGCTGTTCGTCAGATGCGCTTATTTTTAGTCCAATTCAACCTGGTTACTCTCAACAAAATCCTTAGCATCTTTGTCTTTGAGAACTCAAGCTGGTCTCTACGACAGTACTAGAATTCCTGAAGTGCTCATTATGGCAGGTTCCAGGTGCAATCTCCAATGTGGGATCAATAAGTTAAGTCAGTCACTTGTATAGGTGAGTTAATTCCAATAAATCAGGGGTGACCAATCATGTGCCATGGAGGGCCGAGGGTCACCCCTGCAATAAATCATAAAAGTCTGAAGTGTTTCTGGTTAGTCAGCTAACTTGCCATGTGTAAGCCTGGGAATTTAGATTTCTACAATTAATAGATTAATAAAGTGCCTGCCTGCCTGTCTGTCTACCGACCTACCAACCCATCTACCTAACTACTACCTACCCAAAACTTCGATTGAACTCTCAGTCACCATCACTGGGCGTGAAGACTGAAGACTTGTCCTGGAAACAACTCATTGGATCTTCTCCTTGTTGGATGAAGGCGTCATCATGATGCTGTTGGAACTGCATCTTGGGTGTGATAGTGACTGAAAGATAGTAGAGATTGTCCAATTGCTCAAGGTACTGGTCTGCGCACATCTTAAGTCACTTCCTCAAATAGTTTTAGGATGGTGCAGGTCAAGTAAAGTCAAGTCACTTTATCTGTATAGCCCAATCTCACAAATTACAATTTGCCTCAGAGGGCTTTACATTCTGTACAGCAATCAATCCTCAGACCACAGGTGTCAAACTCAAGGCCCGGGGGCCAAATGCGGCTCGCGGCATCATTTTATGCGGCCCGCGAGCGCTTGAGCGACTGTTTCAATATACCACCAGTGTCAAATTGAAGGCCCACAGGCCAAATGGAGCCCGATGTATTTCAACATAAATCTCTCTCATTTATGCATTGACTCAATCACTACATCTCCCAATTTGCACGTGGATCATGTTACTAGTGAAGTGACGGCAGTTGTGCCCTGACCAGATACCGCTTAATAAAGTGTCAGTTTATCAAGAAAGCAACCAGGTTGCAGACTGGTTGATTGATTGTTTACTGATTGATTGGGTTTCTTTTCTAGATAAAATAAAAGGACCTGTGATAGAATAATGGCAAAGCCCTGACATATTTTTTTACATCTATCCAAATGGGATATTTCTATCCATATAACTCCTAATAATTGCCATTGACACCTGGACCCTTGGGGGCCATGGCCACACTGATGTGGCCCTTGGTGAAATTGAATTTGACACCCCTGTCTTAGACCCTCACATAGAATAAATAAAAACTCCCAAAAAAAAACCTTAAACAGGGAGAAAAAGGAAGAAACCTCAGGGAGAGCAACAGAGGAGGGATCCCTCTCCCAGGATGGACAGACATGCAATAGATGTTGAGTACAGAAACAGACAATATACAACATTAATTACAAAATAGCAAAGGCAGTTAAGTTTTATAATATATAAAAGAATGTGTGAAGAGGATGCCAAGCAGCTTCCAGAATGACACCGGGAGAAAGCCGGACCAGAGCCATGACCACCATCGCATTGACTACAGTCTCCGGAATTGGCAGCGATAGGTGGGGGAGCGGAGCATGTCCAAGATGGGTGATGAAGCAGCAGGAGATGCCTAAGACAAGAGAGACAGGGAAGCAGACAAGGAGAGAGACCAAATTTGGCGGCTAGCCTTGATTCATTTCCCCAATTTCTCTGAGGACATATGTGGCAGGTCCCGGACTGGGGCACTTAACTGGCGAGAAGCGTCGTGGCGTCATGGTGATTTGATGAAAGAGGTCGGGGCGCTTACTTATTTATTTAGCGAATGCAAAGTCCTTTAGCCAAGCAATTGCCTCTTGCTCTGGAGGGTGACATATCCGACTATGGAGGGGAAAAACTTCAATGATGTGTTCCATGGTTTGTTCCTCTCCGCAAGCACACAGTGAGGTGGGGCTACTGCCCCATTTGTGAAGGCTGACCAAGCATAAGCCATGTCCAGTCCTGAAGCGATAGAGAGTGGACCACCGTCTCCTTGGGAGGTTGGTGCTAGGGACCTGTTGGTTGGGGTCTGGCATTAGATGTTTGTCTGGGACCTCCTTGGACTCCCATTCCATTTTCCAAGCCGACTGGACGGTGCAGTCAGCTAGTGGGATGTTCTCCCAAATTTGTCGTCACATGACAGTCAGGCAGCTGGTGGGTTGTAGATGTCTGCATGGAGTGGTAAATGGGGAGGGTCTTTGTCCTTTTGAAGCATCTCTTGAGTGGCTGCTTCCGGGTATGTTGTGCGGGCATATTTGAGAGGACAGGGAGCCAGCGAACTGTCGGGGCGCTGAAGCCGCAGTATTTCACAACTATGGTCTCAGTGTCGGTAATTTCAGACAGAACGCGAATGCAGCAGCAGCGATCACTGCGCATGCGCCATAAAACTAAGGGCAGTGCAGTAGCTGGCGGGACGCGTAGTCTTAGTTAACTCGTAGAAAACGACTGCCCCGCCAATCTGCACTTGAATATCTGTAGTTGGCAAGTAGATGTGTGTCCATTGTTTTGGGGCCTGGAGACGAAGACACGATGCCCTCGCTGTCACTCGAAGGAGTGACTGTACACTTTCCCTTTACTCCGTACGAATGCCAAAAGGACTACATGATGAAAGTGATCGAATGCCTTCAAAAGGTGAGTACAACTAAAACTGCACAACCTCCTTGGTAGTGAGATAGTGAATGTGATGAACCTACTGTGGAGAGCGACAATTGTCGACGGCATCGTTGGCCGATCACTTGCAGCTGTGGTGGAGCCGCATGGCAGGAGACCAGGCTTTGAAAAGGCGGCGACCTCGAGGCTGCTTGTAGTTAGCCGGGCGAGTTGAGTAGTTTAACTCTTGGCTACATATGTGGTTTGTTATTTCATTCAACTGCACAGACATATCTTACCTGTCAAATGCCTCGTTTTCCGGGCGACGTTTTAAGGAAGTAGGGGGGATTGGTGTGGCTGTGAGGCCGCCAATAGTGGAGTGTGTTTTTTCGTCGCTTTTGTAGTGCTAACCTGATGCGTGACCCGTGTGGGCGTAGGCAATGCTCGTGCTCTCATCATTCTGCACAGTAGGACATCGGTGCTCCGAGAGTCGGGGCAGTCGTCTCGGGAGTTTGGACCCGAGCAGTGTTTTCATGTGTTTTCCCCCCAAACAGTATCTATTGCGTGGTATCTGTGGCCTATGACAAAGGCCGCTCGGGCTGGTTCCTCACAATAGTTTTTCGCCAGCCTGTTCATTATATCACAGTCAAAGTGGTCTACTGCGACAAAGCACTGTGTTAAATCCTAAGGAGGTAATGAATCTTAAGGAACAGGTGTTATCACCTTCTGGGGGGGATTGTCAGCAGTTTCCCTCACGCGGCTGATAAGGTTTGATTCGAGCTCAGACAAACTAGGTTTATTTGTTTGTTTGTTTATTTGTTTATCTATCTATCTATCAGTTAGAAAGGAGTGGTTTTTGGTCGTGCTGTTGTAATTTTTACCGAATTTGCTCCGATGACGACTGTTTTTATTTGTTACACGGCAAAATGGGAAAACATGTTCTCTTTGTGTGTCCTTTGTGTGTCCATAAGGAGAAGAATGGGATTTTGGAGAGTCCCACGGGTACTGGTAAGACCTTGAGCCTGCTGTGTTCCACTCTAGCATGGAGGGACCACTTCAAGGATGCCATTTCTGCAAGCAAGATTGCCGAGAGACTGAATGGCCAAGAAATATTCTCCAATAAGTCCTTATCTTCATGGGGAGCTGCTGCTGCAGACAGCGAATTCCAAGGTCGGATCGTAGATCATAGTCATCAGCCTAAACTGCTTTGATGTGTATTGTTGACTATACAAGCAGATGTCAGGGGGGAAAGTATGTGATATAATTTCATCGTGTTCTCTCATCACATCAAAACATTGTTGAAATAGTGTTTTTGTAGATATGGATAGTTTTTAGTCATTAGCCGTTTCCCTAGACTTTCATCACGCATTTGATGTTTGAGAAATGTCATGTAGTGTGTTATTCATTCATGATTCAGATACCACACATGCAGACATCAAAAGTAAGTGACCTGAAATTGAAGTTCAGAGGTATTTAAAAGGGATGAGCCGTGTGAGATATGTTAAGTGCCAAGTGCCAATGGGCTTGTTGGTCCCAAGCCCGTCAGTAAGGGTATGTGGCGTCCATATTGTGTCAGAAATAACCCTAAGACAAAGAGGAGGTAGATGTGTTCATTGGCAATGAGACAAACTCAAAATCAAAAGTGTGGAGTTGAGTCAAGGGATGTTAATTGTAGGGACTATGACTAGTAGAGAGAATATTCCAAGGACACACCCAGGGGTATAAAAACAAAAATTGGATGAAAATGTCAATGCAATTGCAATTTATTAGTCTCGACTGACTAATTGTGATCAAAGCCCTGTTTTAATTGTTCCTCGGTATCGCATATAGCGATATCTGCCATATCTAAATCACCCATGTTTTTAGCCCTTCGCTCCTTAAATGGGGATTCTGTTACTCCACAGGTGGAGTTGCTCATCATTCTCGAGCATCTTCCTGTGGCTCAAAAACTCATCCATTTCTGTAACAATTCACAGCTCTATTCATTAACTCTATTCCTCGGTATCGCATATAGCGATCTCTGCCATATCTAAATCACCCATGTTTTTAGCCCTTCGCTTCTTAAATGGAGATTCTGTTACTCCACAGGTGGAGTTGCTCATCATTCTCAAGCATCTTCCTGTGGCTCAAAAACTCATCCATTTTTGTAACAATTCACAACTCTATTCATGAAAACTTGGTTTTCTTTGTTTTACGCACTACAGAGTGTGTAAAACAAAATCGTGATGTGCTAGACCTTATTTTGTTTGTTAGGCCATTCAAAGGCTTAACGACTGGGCCTAGGTCTGGCGATGATTGGGTTTAGGGCTCAGTTTCCATTACTTGCTTCAGTGTTTGATTACGGTAACTATTGGCAGGTACTTTATTGATCCATTGATCTGGTGGTTCAGTAACTTAGAGAATTGACCCTTCTTCTGTGAACTCTATGGACTTCCGATGCACGCAGTTTTTCTGTAAAAACGCCATGTATTGTGTGATACATGAGGCTCCAGAAGGAGACTCGGTACCATAGCTCGGAGAGAAACTGGCTGGATGGAGTACAATAGAATGCCCTTTTCATTGTATGGTACAAGTAAATAATGGTGCTGCTCCAGTTCAACCATGCAACAAATAATGAATGCAGCACAAAATCTATCGAAAGCACAGGTGTCAAACTCAAGGCCAGGGGGCCAAATGCAGCCCGCGGCATCATTTTATGAGCAACTGTTTCAATATACCACCGGTGTCAAATTGAAGGCCCACAGGCCAAATGGAGCCCAATGAGTTTCAACATAAATCTCTCTCATTTATGCTTTGACTCAATCACTACATCTCCCAACTAGGGCTGGGCGATTTGGCCTCAAAAAAAAAATCTCAGATTTTTTTAAAGAAAAATTCGATTTTCGATTCGATTTTTTTTTCAATGCACTTAAAAACAACTGCAGACGTCTGACATATTGTCAAAGTGGTACTCTATTTCTGTGGTTGTCCTCAGAGTAAAAATGCATATAAACAATCCAAAATTATAAGTAAATGAGGCTCTGTCATTGAGCAATTTCAAGCTTTTACCCAGGTTTAAAATTTCAAAAGTGCAACAGCAACTTCACAGTACCTTAAATGATCTGATTAGGAACAGATAACTAAACAAAGATTACTGTTTAAAGAAATCTTAGCATAGTGCAAATAAAACATTAAACGTGTTGCTTAAATGCCTGTGGTAGACATAACCTACTCAAAAGGTAAACAAATGTAAACAAACTTTTATCTTTAACAAACAAAATATGTGCTTATTATATCTCTGACACCCTCTCCAGCTCAGTGCAGATCTTTTGCCGAGTGGCAGTGTACAGGTGAGGCAGCGCTACGCTGGCGAAACACTTGCGACTGGGTATCGTACCTAGCATCTAAAACTTTCAACACGTGATCAAGCC
>OMPJ01046473.1:0-13102 GCA_900312935.1 Carapus acus | reverse complement strand
TCAATCACTCAATCAATCAAACTTTATTTATATAGCACTTTTCATACAATAAATGCAGCACAAAGCGCTTCACAACAAAGAACATTAAAAACATGAAACCCTGTCCCTCCCACCCACACATAGACCCACGCATACACACACATGCACACACACACACACACACACACACACACGTTAACACACACACACGTTAACACACCCACACCTGAAACCTTTCATGATCCTCACTGACTCATCGCGTGACGCTGCCACCAGGGGGCAGAGTCATCCGGAGCAGATGAACTCCAACCAGACCTGAATGTCTCCCTGCAAATTACACACAGCAGAGTGTGTGTTTGTGTGTGTGTGTGTGTGTCAGGTTTGCAGCTCATACTGGTTTTGCAGTCACCAACTGAAAGAATGCGAAGGGGACTGATCTGACCTCCATCCATCCCTCTATCCGTGGATCCATAATCATTTTGATTCTGACTGAATGTCGCCCCCTGCTGGCGGTTCCATGTCGCCCCCCCCAGGCACAATGAGACACAATGGGACAATATTCAGAGCGAATTTTTCCCCGTGGACGTGCCTGGAGGACGTGTCCCTTTGGGGAGGACCTGCAGGCGTCCTCACTGGACGACTGCGACATCTCAATGTGCTTCAGAGGCAGAGGAATAGGCAGCGAAGAGCCCAGCCAATCAGGGGGCACTGTTAGAGGGAGTGTGTGTGTGTGTGTGTGTGCGTGTGTATGTGTGTGTGTGCTCTGCCCTTGCTCATTTTTAAATGTACACACACCCACACTTTCTCACGCACACATACACACACACACACACTCTCTCTTTCACATACAAACAAATATACTCTCACACACACACTCACTCTCTCCCTCATACACTCTCCTCTATGCACACACTCACACACACTCTGACATACACACACATACACACACTCTCTTTCTGACATGCACACATACTCACACACACATTCTCACACACCCTGGCTGCTGTTCGCTTTGACTTGAGGCCCTGAGGTGGCAGAGGTCTTGCCGACACACACACACAGAGAGAGAGAGAGAGAGAGAGAGAGAGAGAGAGAGAGAGAGAGAGAAAGACACACGCACGCACACTTGTTGGTAAAACACTGCGAAAGGAAAAACAACAATGGCGGCGCTGATTGAAGCAGCATCACATTCAAGCCACAGACTTTTGTTTCGCCTCCTTCGTTCCCCGGCGCGATTTGCCGCGGCTGGAGAGGCAGAAAATAGCAGCACAATAGTCGCCTGATTGCCGGTTTCTCCTCGCCAGCGTCACACGCGCGGCAGCAAATTTAACCCCGCGCTGTAATTTGTGAAGTAGCAAAGGAAAGAAAGACACAAAAACACGCCAGAAAAACGAGACGATGCCGCGCTGAGGGGCGTCCCGGCGGAGGTCGGCGCCTGGAAACAGCGACTCCAGAGGGAAATTACCGCTGCTGGAGGATGGAAAAGGCGAAAAAGGGGCGATAAATACTACATCCAAAGTAGGAGGAGGCATGTAGGGCGCACAGATCAAAACTAATCTGGGGTAAAAAATGGGGAATCACACACTCCCACACACTTACACCTCTGGTTGGAGACTAGAAGGCCGCTGGCTTACCCGCGGGGCGACAAAAACAGACACACACACACACGCACACGCCTGTTTCCTCCTCTTCCCCTCCCCAGATATTCGCCCGACGAACTCAATCAACGGGAACCGACGTCGCAAATGGGCGAGAAAATCTGCGCAGGGACGCGACGACAGCTCGCCGCCGCTAAGTCGCCGACGGCAACCGCATCCATCGCCAAGGAGCATCGGCGGGCCTCACCATGGCGATAAAGGGGTGGGAGTGGGGGGTGGGGCTCTCCCAACACACACACACGCTTTACATGTGACCGTGCCGCTGCTCGTTGTGATTATTAATTATTTCATCTGACAGAATAATTTAGCGAACATGGGAATGATTGCGATTTCACGTTCTAACCGAATTGGCCTCAAGCAGCAGCAAATTAAACTGCAGATGGCAACAAGCTCGCACTTCCTCCGAGTGTGTGTGTGTGTGTGTGTGTGCGCTAACACACTGTTCTGGGGTTTAATCTCATCCACTATATGACGATGATGAAATTGCTTTCTATCTTACAGCGTTCTGGTCTTGTTCCATTTGATCGACGTGCGGCGGCTTCGCGTGCTCCCCGTCGCCCAAATTCGTGCGGCGGGCAGAGTCTCGTGACACGGCGGCCGCCCGGTCTTTCAGACCAACTTCTTTCAGCTCCGCTTCGTGCCATAGTCGACAGCGATCTGGAGAAGTTGGCGTGGACGCGACGGCGAGGGCCACTGTGAGGCCACTGGCCAGATTGGAGACTGGATCTTTTGTATCATGTCAGGGTGTTGCGGGAAATGCTACCCCCTGCTGGACAGTCAGGGTAAAACACGACTATGGCCTTGTGTTTGAGGACTGAATCCACAACTAACACACTTCAGTTAAAACTCTGAGGTTGTTTGATGCATTACGGTTCACTGTTAGACGCCATGTGACATTAACTTGCTGGTTCTGGTCATTTCCTGCACTCTGTCTCGGAACAATTTTAGTTTTATTTGATAAAAATGAACATCAGAACCTGGACTGTGCGACAGGACTTGAAAGCGTCGACCTTCTTGTGCAAAAGGTCACCAGACATCTTCAGACGCTCTTTAGCGCAGATGGAGCCTCTCAGCTTTGACATTGATATTGATCAAATATCACCAAATCTGCTCCACAGGCCTCAAAAACACACTCAGCCATTTGATGGCTCGGAGCAAAAGAATAAAATGGACCAATCGGCAGCAGCGGAGGCACCGACGGGTGGATTCTTCAACGCCGCAGTCAGAAGACGTGAAATGGAATCGTTACCTTCACTCCTGCTGCACACCTGGCCTCCTTCCTCTGGCTCGCCTGTGGTCCTCAGAGGGCAGGAGCTGCAATACGGGCCCAGCCAGCTGTGTGTGTGTGTGTGTGTGTGATTGTGTGTGCCTAACTTCCATCTGTGTTTGTCTATATCCATCTGTTCTAATGGAGATGTTTAGATGGAGATGTGGAGATGTTCCTTTTAGACGCGCACACACACGCACCTGTCCTCCACCAAGGTGAAGAGAGAGGAGCAAATGGCAGAGGAAGAGGAAGTGGGCAGGAAACAGGAAACAGGAAGCAGGAAGCGGGAAACAGGAAGTGGAGCGTCCCACTCTTGTGTCAAGGGAGGGGTAGACGAGTTGGAGGTGTTCTTCTCGTCTCTCTGTCCCCCATATTTCTAATAAAGCCTCTGTCCTCCTAAACATGTTGGTATTGTCACAGGAGAAGAGAAGAGAAGAGAAGAGAAGAGAAGAGAAGAAAAGAAAAGTAAAAAGAGAGGAGAAGAGAAGAAAAGAAAAAAGAGGAGAAGAGAAAAGAAGAGAAGAAAAGAAAAGAAAGGAGAAGAGAGGAGAGGAAAAAAGAAGAGAAGAGAAGAGAAGAGAAGAGAAGCTTTTGGGTGTGAAGAATTATCATGGCAGCATCATTATGGAGGCAGTCTGTGTGTGTGCGTGCATATCTGTGTGTGTGTGTGTGTGTGTGTGTGTTGGCATCATATTCAAACACTGATGGGTCAATTTCAGGCATGGCCAAAAGCACTCTTTTGGGCAAACACACACACACGCGCGCACACACACCCCCACGCAACAGCTTTTTAATCACACAGCTGCTTTTTAATCACCGCCACTCTGCTGCAGAGACACACACTGAATATCTGAATAATAATCACACACACACACACTCTCACACACATGTGATGATTTCACTCAGTGAACTTCAGCCCAGATCCTTCACCAGATTAGCACCACAGAAGAAGAAAGGAGCCACAGAACGTGGCTGCAGACGGCTGCTGCTCTGCTCCTTCTCCACATCCCCTCCCTCCTCTTCACCGTCCTCCTTTTCTTATCTTCCTCCTCCTCTTCCTCGCTGTGGCATTTAAGCGATCAAATCTTAAACCACAATTTATCAGCGGGAGGGCTGTTGCCACGGATACGCTCCCCGCCTCGCCGCTTGTCCCAGGTAAGCGAGGCCTCGCAAACCGAGACGACAAACAGCGGCGGCAACCCCGAGGTCAAAGGTCAGCCTGTGTGCCAGCTGCCCCTCGGCGAGCTGGTGATTCCACTTGATCTGCCCTTGTGAAGTGATGATGGCCGCCACCAAACCATTCCGATTTGCTGCTGGTCACCGTGACGACGGGATGTCGGTGCAAAGGAGGAACGACCGTGGCCGAGAGGCGTCGGGGCCGTTCACGCTCTATGTCAGCGTGTTACCTGGTGATGCAGCTACTTCACAGGTGTGTGTGTGTGTGTGTGTGTGTGTGTGTGTGTGTGTGTGTCTTCCTCCAGCAGTTTAATGGCGTGCTGCGCCGGCAGAAGTAACGACCTCATCTCAGCTAATTGGTCTCCTCACGCCGCCACGGTAACGCTAACTCAGCACATCCGCTCGCTCACACTAATTCCCGCCATACGCGCACACACACACGCACACACATCAGGGCGCGCGCACACACACACACACATACACACACACACACGAGGGCGCGCACACACACAAACACAGCAGGTTCAGTCTACTGTGTGTTTGATATATGATGGTAGCTTTCTGTGTGTGTGTGTGCGCACATCAGTGTGTGTGTGTGTGTGTGTGTGTGTGTGTATCTGCCTGGCATTCACACCATTAACACCTTGTACAGTAATGATGGCCTGAGGGAGGCGGGGCTTACACAGAAGCCCCGCCTCCCTCTCCTGGCCCTGTCTTCAAATGCTAAGGAGCAAAGTCAGGATCTGTGTGTGGACATGGCTGGCTGATGTCCCTCGAGACAACCTCAGATATTGGACGGCAGAAATAAAGTTGATTTGATTTGTTTTGATTTCCCAAAGCATCACCGAGCACGACAGAGAAGAAGGAAGAGAAGAGGAAGAAGAAAACACTGATTCATCATTACGATAAATATGAAGCTCCATTACACCTTTAAGTTAAACCCCTCTCATTAATCCCACCCCAGTCTGCCCCCTGGTGGTGGACACAAACACGCAGGGCCGAATTGAGACAAACATAACAAACACGTTTTCGCCACGACGTTTGTTTCCTCACAACCTTCCAGAGCGCGACGGCGTCTCGACATGTAAACAACGACTAATTGATGCTTGGCCGCGTCGCAACACGCCGCCGAGGACAAATTACAGCGTCTGTGTGTGTGTGTGTGTGTGTGTGTGTGTGTGTGGCTGAGGAAAGCTGCTACTTTGGCCGAGCAATTTTAGCGGAAAGATTCATTAAAGGAGAACTCTGTTATCTCCACCAAGCCAATCTGACGAAGCAACACCATCACCTTCCTCTTCCTCCTCTTCCTCATCTTCTCCTCGCCTGGACTTGAGCAGGCTTGTTGTTGTTGATTGTGTTGAGGTTAATTGCAACACATACACACACAAGGATGGATTATTTTTAGATGTTCTTGTCTCTGTTCTCTGCTCTCTGTACGAATTTAGCAAATACGGACACACACACACACGCACACACACACACACACACACAAACACTACTTCCTGGATCAATAGATCAAGGAGGTATCTTCCTACACACACATGCACAGCTGAGCAGTGTAACTCCTGCTTTGTGTTGCCGTAGAGACCGAGGCTGCATCGATGAGAATGTCAACAAGAAGATCACAGCCATCAGTGTGTGTGAGTGTGTGTGCGTGTGTGTGTGTGTGTGTGTGTGTACGTGTCTCACCTTTTGTCACGGCTCCGATCTCATCAGGAGCACACACACACACACACGCCCACACACACACACACACACCATGCTCTGGTAATAAGGTGGTGAGGTTAAACCTCTCTTGGTAGCAGCAGCAGATGGTGCAGATGTGTCCATGAGGAGGTCAGAGGTCAAAGGTCATCATAGTGCGTTCCAAAATATCATGTGTGAATCATTGTGTGGCGACCTTTCACCTCTGCTGCCCTATTATTTTTAGAGATAGATAGATAGATAGATAGATAGATAGATAGATAGATAGATAGATAGATAGATAGATAGATAGATAGATGGATATTTCTCACATTCTGTCTATAGGAGAGAGTGTGTCTGCGTGTGTGTGTGTGTGTGCGTGTGTGTGTTGTGAGCGCCGGTCTATTGGCCTGTTTATCTCCTAAATTCTCTCCATATTTCCTGTGCGTGCGTCCCGCCGGCAGCAGGAACGCGGCCAGAACTCACAGATGCTTTCAATTCCAGGGCTAATGCAGCTGAGCGAGGCTCCACAATCAGAGGCGGGACCTTCGGCTCGCGCCGTCGCCGCCGCAATAGCATCCGTATTTCTCACAATTACGCCCGGAAAAGCGAAAATAACGTGCGTCATTTCTGCCAACAGCGAGCAGAAGTTCTGTCAAAGTTTCTGCCGTTCAAGGTCGCCCGAGGTGACGGATTCGCCCAGGAAACAGGAGGTGGACTGATGGCGAGCGATGGCCGACAAGGGGCGCGGGGCGATGAACGTCTGCGTGTCGGCGCCCGCCACGACGAGACGCAGCACTCCCCATCGCCAAACGCCTCACACTCACAGACATGATTGCTCATCCAGAGCTGCGAGGAGTGTGTGAAAGAGTGTGAGCGAAGGTGGATCTGTGAGGTCAAAGGTCAAACACACATTGATTCAATAAACTGCAGTCAAATGTCACAATATCGAGTAATTCATCCAGTGACTACTGCCCAGAGGAAGCAACGCTCACGCACAAAGACTCGCGGCTCACACTCACACACACACACACGCATCACCTCGTCACGACACACGCCAGCACGTCCTGCCCGGCGACGCGCCGCCAGACGAGGCGAGCGGTCATCTCGCCCGCAGGTGTCACGGCGTTCTCCACCGTCCTCATCTCCGGCACCGCGATTGCAATTTCCGAGACGAACGGCGAAGGCGAAGCGAAGCGAAGGCGAAGCGAGGCGAAGCGTCCGGCGTCTCCGCCGCTCCGCCGATAATGAGGACGGGTCGGATGTAGAGGAGCAATTTTCCTCTGGGATTAATAACGTATATAGAAAATGAAGGAAACTATAAAAGCGTCTGACAGAAGCAGGGCTTTAGCACTCACGCACACACACACACACACACGCACACACACATACTTTGCCAACAAATTGCTGGGATGTATTGAAGCCCACATTTCATATTTCCACCCGTCTACATGGGTCAGTTCTCCTTTAAAGGCGGATTCTGCGTATTTACCGTCTGAACTCAAACTCCCCAAACACGACACTCATCCTCGCCTTTCATGTCACGCCAGTCGGTTGACGCGAGTCTGCGCGTGGGCCCCCCCCGCTGTGCGGTCCTTTCCTCGACCTGGGCGACGTCAGGCTGTTTGTAACGCTCACAAACTTCAACAGTCCTGGTCTGAGTTGAAACAGAAATAAACACAAATATAGCTGAAATAAAAGAATTAAGGCTCACTAACTCTGATTTAATCATTTGCTGTTAATTGCCTGAATTACAGTTTGGGTTTGTTTACTTCACATTCATCATAATTTTGCGCTTTTTGCCAAATTTCTTATTATTTCTTTATGTCCACTCCTGAATAAATTCCTTTTTGTACCGCATCTGAAAGCTCCTCCATGTTCTTAACCATCCTAGAATACTTACCTCTGGATCTCAGCTGATCACAGCGCCCCCCTGTGGTTCCCCCAGACAGGCGCAAGAAGTCAACGCCGGCAAGGAAAACAATAACATTTATTTATTGATTCATAGGTTATACACTTCATGATATAATAGCGATATATTATTATTGGCAAAGATACTATAATCCAATTGCATCTCTATACATGAATACAAAATCTGAGGTAGGGCCTCAAAGATTGATGACAGTGAAAATAATGCATTTCACATCTATGATATATATATATCTCTTTTTTCATATTTTCTTTTATATCTGACACTGATCTGGAAAAGTCTTTATAGATCTACTCTCTATTTTGGAAATCAAAGGGTGTGGTGGGCTGTCCGAGGCACACATCTATATCCATAGGCAGCAGTGCCTCACGTAGAACACACGGAAATATATGACATTACCCAAGTAATTAGAAATTTAACCTATGCAGCCATAGGTCACACAGCAAAGTGCCCGAGAGACACACCAGACGGAACGATAGGACGGAGCACTGGGACCATGTGGGACAGACGAGAAGCTACTCTGTGCTGTTACGCTGAAATACAGACAACATTCTACCGTTAGAGGACGTCTATAAGGCCAAAGGTTACCTGAAGATGTTTTGTAACGTATTGGCAAACATCGAGGAAACACTACGGGTGGGGGTATGGATGGCAGTATCTCAACCTCCTACGCACGCGCGGGACAAGCTCCTTTTTTGTTTTTTTATTCCAAAGTTTTTCCATTTGTTTGTTTCACCCAAACCCTCGTGGAAGTCTTCGTTCTTTGGTTACCTCTACTGCCCAAAGTTGGCCCGCAGGCATCGCGAGTCCGTAGCTTCTTTTTCAGTTGCTCCCTCTTCTTCGTCTTCCCCTTCGAGGAGGCCAACGGCGACCCTTTTGTTTCTTAACATCGTGTAGAAAGTAAAGCTCCCTAAAGTAAACATGCAAGGACGCGTCCTAGGGGGCGATAGAGCAGGCGTGGGGCGTAGCAGGGTGGGGGTTAGCTTAGCATACGTGGACACAGGGCAACACAAACTGCACATGCAAGGTGTTCGGCGTCAAGGGAGCCAAGCGGAACCTGCAAGGGGAGGTTCGCGTGTAAATCAAGGCGGAGAAGCTCGGAGGGATCACGCAGGCGGGGACGCAAAGGAAAACGTGCTACCCATCGGCGTAGAAATCTCTCCGGAATCGCCAGAAAAAGCAAACGCACCGCCACGTCACGTTTCACACTCCTCGCCAGTCAGACTTCTCACCAACATCGACTTGTCCTCGAGTCCGTCCAGCAAAAAGGAGGAGCGGCGCCTCGTCTTCGTCTCCCCGCGGCCACGCAAAGGCCTGGCTGACACCACGCGGAGTGGTTGGAACTAATACAGACACGGACGCGTACACACACACACGCACGCACACGCACGCACACACACCTGCACGGACACACAAGGACAGACGGTTAGAGCCACGACGTGTAGAGCGAAGCAGCGGTCCAAAGCGAGCTAGCCCTGTGATCGGCGGCCATTTGTGCTCTTTTCATTGATTTGTTTGTTTGTTTGTTTGTTTTTTGTGGCAGAATGTTCAACCTCTGAATCACATGTGCTACGTACGTACTGCATCAAAGTTCTGGAAAAAGCATGGCTTTGGAGAATACTCAGCAAAAATAAACCCTTCCACACTTCCACCGAGTCTTATTGCCTCTGTAATTGCGGCTTTGCGCTTAAGCTGCCGTCGCCGATAAACGCCTACGGTGTAAAAAGCACAATACAGCCAATCAAGACTTGACGTCAACATGCGAGAGGGTGGCGGACGCGGAGACGACTAATTGCCTCTGAGAGGACAGGCGGTGCCGCTTGAGAGTAATTGGCGGCTGCGGCTAAATGAAGGTCGCTGCCTGCTGCTTCGGGATTTGCCGCCCATGGAGGTGGACGAATGGAGACGTGCCCGGTGCTGAGACGGATGCTGGAATCTCTGCAATGTCCATTAATGTCTCCTCAGCTTGTTTAGACGGCAGACCTTTGGACAGACCTGAGTGGAGACGATGACGTTGTCTCTGTGTGGGACCATCGAGCAGGTCCCTGAATTCAGGTCCTCTCAGGTGTGCGGACGCGATTTGGTATTTCTGTATATTTCAACATTTCTACGCAGTTCCATGTGTATTTTTTAGGTTATTGTCAAACATTGAGAAACTTTTCTTTGGCCTCCATAAAAATAAGCCTCAAGTCTTGAGTTCTAAAGCCAGAAGATACAGAAAACTTGGTTAATATCAAGTACTTACATGCTAATTTTGTGTAGGTTTCCCTCAGAAGACTTAGATTCTAGAGGTTTGGATCCTAGAGGTTCGTATTCTCAATGTCTGGATTCTTACATCTTGACCTTTGCTATCGCTATGTCTCCTACTGCTGCGGTATGGGACATGGAGCCTGTTCCACATCAGGTCCAATCAGGAGCCGCTTCTCCCGGGTCCAAAAGCGGGCCATGAGGCTCTGAAGAACACAGAACCCTGCTGACACAGCGCCGACTGGGCTCCCGGGCCAAACATCAAGGTGTGTGCACCCTTCAAGACTTGGACGGAGACCTCAAAAAGGCGTCCCAGCATTCGGCGCCGCCTCACAGTGACGCGGTTCCCCGCAGAACCGCGCGGGGAACCAGCTAAAGGTCAAAGCATCGGGCAGAAGGTTAAGACTGAAGCCGCTTTGGACGAGGGCCGCCCACCCGCCGCCGCCGGGTCTCATTAGCGGCTACTATGGCGACGGTTGAAGTCTCGGCTCTCCTCCGCTCTGTCTCGTTCCTGCATTCGGCCCTGCAGACGGACAGACGGACGGACTGAAGATACCTGAGACCACGAGGACACACGCGCAGGAGGAGAGGCGCAGCTCGGACATGGCAAAGTGGCTTCCAGAGCTCCGACGCCACAACCGCGGGAGACAAGTGCGCTTCCAGGAAACGAAAGCGTCTAAATCATCTACTCACACCTAGTAGCTGCTCCTAACATTGTGAGGACGCAACGGCGCGCACACACACACACACACGCACGCACACACACAGAGCTACTGTAAGATAGTTCTTAAGGTATACATTTGTACAAGATATAGATACACACAACTAGCAGGGGAGACACACTCATGGACGCGCGCCCACTCTAATTCTCCGACAAGCTAGCTAGCTTGCTAGCGCTTCTGCTGGAGGCTAATAATATTGTATTTCTCTATGTAGCTTTATATAGTTATAAACGTATGTATGTATGTATACATGTCGGCCTACAGGGGGCGTCACACTAACACGCTAACGGCTGGACAGGTTCCACAACACAAACTCTACAGCAACACACACTTTGCCTAAATCATAAGCACACGTGGGACAGTCAGGCGGGGGGGATAAAATGGCCGCTTCCGCACGGAGCTGGAGGATGGACGGCGCTAGCGGCCGCCAGCGCTAGGGCGGCCCTACTTAACACGCTAAGATAAGACTAGAATAAGTGGAAGACTTCACAAATAGAGAAAGGGAGGGCGACGGGGCGGCGTGAGCGGGGCTAAACCGCTGAGTCAGCGCGGGCCGAAACGCCGAGTAATAAACGAGGGCGCGGGATGCAGGATTCTCTTCTCTAACGGGGCGGAAATTGCAGATTTAGTCGTTTTTTTGTTTTGTTTTGTCTTTTTCCGGCAAAGCAGGAACAGCTAGCGCGGCTACACACACACACACAAACACACACACACACATACACACATATATATAAATAACTATACCGCTGGATTGGAGCAAAACATGATTGGGTGTGTAGGTACTGCATATGTTTTCCGAGGCAGTGGGTCTTAACGGCGTCTCTGATTGGAACAAATCGCAGATCCCGGCGACAGTCGTCCAAACGCGATTCCTCCGCCGCTCAATTTTCAACTTGTTTTCTAGCGTCTACTCGCGGCGAGATGATTCATTATCACGACGCCCAAACAAGTCCACCTTTGGACGCAAGTTCTGTTTTTGTCTCGGAATAAAAATCCCCGGGAAAAGGGTTGGGGAGTGATCGGCGGCCATGTTTTGGAGGCGAGAGCCAGGGCTCCACCTGGGCGGGTTGAGGAGAGGAGAGGAGAGGAACATGGCGCCCGATCCCAGGATTGGGGGGACCAGGGGAGGTGGTGAGGAGCACAGCGGAGCAAAGAAAAGGGAGGAAGAGAAGAGAAGAGAAGAAGAGGAGGAGGAGAAGGAGGGGACGATCGGATCTGGAGCTGGAGGACAGGTCACTCCCTCCCACCGCCTCCAGAGCACCTGCGGGGGAGTCAGGTGGTGCTGTTGGTGGCGTCCGTCTGAGGGCGGCGCTACTGGTAGGAGCCCAGCTGGAAGTCTTTGGGGGGCAGCTTGATGCCCAGCGAGTTGGTGCCCAGGGGGTCGATCATGTTCTTGTAGCGTTCCCCGCGGTGCTTCATCAGGAACGGGCCCCAGTCGGGCTGAGGGGAGCAGACCAGCTTCAGGCGCTGCGGAGGGAACATCAGAAAACACCCGAGGACACGTTACTCACTCAAGCCGTCAGTGTTTACCCACAATGCACCAGCAACGAAGCTGCTGTCTGACCTCCGACTGGAATGGTGAACACATAAATAGGTTTATAACCCGTAAACAGGAGCTGAAGAAGATGGAGGAAGAGGGAAGTAGTGTGAGACGGGGGTGTGTGTGACTATTCGTCTCCTGTCTTAGATGGACTGGCCCCTGCTTGTAAATGGAGCTGGTGCCCCCTGGTGGCCGAAAATGCAGTACATGACGATGCGCGGCTGAGCATGATTAGCTATCGGCTACTGCTGTCCGTCTTCGGTGGTGTAGAATTTCCTGAAAACTTATTGCCGCCTCATTGCTACACAAGATACATCACTCGCACAGCCGGAAGACGGATAGAGGTTGAGAGGTGAGGAAGGAGCGGAGACAGTTCGGCCATCGAGCGGAAAGACGTCCACATCCTTCATTATCCTGATTATCGGGAGGGATGGACGGATTCCCCACCGGACGCCGCGAGAAACACTCCACCCAGACGATGGCGTGTGTGTGTGAGAATTTGAAACCGCAATCCGTCACAGTTCGGTCTCGGCCATCACCTCCGACAGCGATCCGGGCGAGAGGTACATCTTGATGCCGAACATGATGGGGATCCAGATGACGGAGCAGATGACCATGAGCCAGCCCATCACCATGGACCAGGTGGGGTAGGTGTACTCCTCGTAGGTCATCACCTTCCACTGGTACAGGCTCAGGCCCAGAATGCCCTGCAAGAGGAGGAGGAAGAGGAGGACGGGGAGGAGGCAGTGAGTTGTTAGAAAACAAAGCGCAAAACCAAATGTGGCTCTTTAGCGCCGCCCTAGCGGCTCCCAGGAGTACTTTCAAAAATGTCTGAAAATAGAAAGAGATGGGAGGAAAAAATACATTTTTTGTTTTAATATGTTTTTTCTGGGTGAAATA
>OMPJ01046468.1:14665-42962 GCA_900312935.1 Carapus acus | reverse complement strand
CTCTAATGACACCAGCCTCCGTATATAAGGCGGGACGGACGTCAAACATCCTTCATTATTCGTCAGCGTGCTGATGCTCCGCCGTATGTGCGCATCCCGTCCAGCACCGCAGAACAGCGGCAGCACCGCAAAGTCAGAGCGCATCTCGGCACGATGGATGGACAACAGAAAGACCGACGAATGAGAAACTTGTGGATATTGACGTTACTGACATTTGTCTAACCCGCTTGGATAACTTGATATTTCCCTCGCAACTTCTTCTGGATACGGAGCTGGATCTTACCCGCACACGAGCGTTGGAAGAAGGATTATATTTATTCTGACAGCTTCATTTCCACTCACTCCCTTTGAGTTTTTCCCACCCCCGCCCCCCAGTTGGAATAGGGGCTCATTTTCCCTGCAGGAAAAAAGCTTGATTTTCGAAGGATACGCACATCAAACGCTGAAGAATGGCCGTTTGGTTCACCTCTGTCCTCGCAATCGTTGTCACAATATCCACTCAGGTATATTTTCAATTTGAGTGTGTGTGCCGCGCAGGAAATGGTGGAAATCCTCCTTTTAAGAAAATGACGTAGAAATAACGTGCTCCCTGTTTGTGTCTTCAGGTTCTAGGATCAGGTGTTTTTGAGATCGAGCTCCATCACTTTCAAAACACTAGAGGTTTGCTGGCAAACGGACTCAGCTGCGGCAGGACGGGTTGCAGGACCTTTTTCAGAGTTACCTTGAAGAACTTCCAGACGTCGGTGTCCCCCGGGGACTATGTCTTTGGCCGGGCCAGCACACCTGTTCTGGGCTCCGACTCGTTCAGCATCCAGCAGGTCGGCAGGCTGCGGCTCCCGCTCAACTTCACCTGGCCGGTGAGCGCCCCACCCTTGTTTACAGCAGCTGATGCGTCTTTAAACTGGAAATTATCGTGTTGGCCAAGAGACAGAATTAAACAAAAAAAAAGAAAAACAAAAAAAACCCATCAATTATCACAGTTTGATACTGAATTTCAACGATGTATAGCAACTTTTCCTCCACGATTGAAGCATTGATATTTATGTTTAAGCATTTCCACATTATTGATAATTTCCAATGCATTAGTAGGAGCGATTTTATAAATGCAACAGTACGATTTGTTGTGGGGCTTCTCCGCGCCCCGCTGGCTGCGCAAGCGTGAAAGAAAGAAAGAGACAGAAAAAAACCTTGCCAATACAAATACGTATATTGGTTGTATCGTTCATAAAATATCTCTTGTGGTGACGTATACTCCTTTGAATCGTCCCCGCAGGGTGCTTTCTCGTTAGTAATTGAAGCCTGGTATTCTCCAGCATCGGACCAACCTGGAGGTGAGAGGCGCATTTTTTCATTTCCACCACTAGAGGGAGACATGCAGGTGCACAGCCCCCTTAGGATTTACATATATCACAAACGCACCCCCCTACCCACCCCCAAACTTCACCTACAAAGTGCAGGAAAATGTATCTGTTTTCTCAGCATCGCGGATGCGTGTTTATTAGGATGTCAAATGACTCATATAGCAATTCATTTCAGCCAAATCTCCCCAACACAATTGCACTTCCCGTTGTTTATTTTTGGCATGGGAAAGTGCACAGGCTTAAGTGAGAATGTGAAGCCTTGCCAAAAACCATTTGACAGCCTTTTCCTGGATTTTACACCTTTTGCCGAGGTGTTCGTAAGAGGGGAATAAACATGTGAATGGAACGGGAAATTAACTTAACACATTAAGTCACCACCTGCGTTATCTGACAAAGTTGGATTTGACAAAGCATTGGCTCTTTTCTTCCCAGATACCACCAACCCTGAATTCTTGATTAGTTCTTTTGCCATCCAAAGAAAGTTGGGAATAGGGCATGAGTGGTCCCAGGAAGTGCAGAGCGGGACGCAGACGGAGCTAAGGTACTCATACCGCTTCATCTGCAATGAAAATTACTACGGGGACACTTGTTCCAAAATATGTGCTCCGAGAGACGACCATTTTGGCCACTACACCTGCAAGCCCGACGGGCAAAAAGCCTGTCTGCCAGGATGGAAGGGAGAATACTGCCAAGAACGTAAGCAATCAGAGTAAAGACACCATATGGACACTTTTCTTTGTTTATCATGAAAGATCACAAAGTCAGACTAGGTGAAGGACAACATTGTTTCCTCAGTTGCGCTGCAAAATGTCAGTGTTTGTGTATTGTAATTTACTGCTCGTCCAGATAGGGCCTGAGAATTCCCGAATGCAATGCCAATGTGTTTTGATAAGTCAAAATGCATCCAGTTACATTTGTGTAAGATAAGCAGAAAGACAAAGATCTGATCCTGTGACCTCCTTTACATAATACAATGCTTGTACACAATGCAAACCTGTTACTCAGCTGAGTGAGAGGAAATGGCTTTTTTGATTGAAATGGATTAATTGGACGAACTTCCCCCCTTCAATGTATAAGAAATTATAGACTGAGAAAAGGGGGGTTGTCTTAAATTGCAGAGATTTAGCTCGAACAAAGAGCCTTCACAGTATCGGTCAAACTCCGTGCAACATGTTATTACCGTTTGCGCCGTTCCGTCTACCTGCGCGGCCCTCCGCCAGCTAGCCAATCAGATCGCAGCGGGGAAAGTCACGCGATACCTGCTTGCCGCCCGAACTCCCGCGGCGCCGCGTGCTGCTCACCTTCTAATCCGGGGCGGTACAGCACGCGCCGAGGTTAATCGCGGCATTATCGGCCGCCACGCGCCGCCAAATTGCGGCTCCATTGTTGGAGCGGCCGGGCGGCAGCTGCACCCGAGACCCAACCTGCCCACCGACAACAATGGAGCAGCTGTCTCGCTTTTACACAGCTCGCATCTGCTGCGCGCTAACCAGCCGGTTTAGTTTCACAGCGCAAACCGCGCGAAATCAATGTCACGCACACACACACACACACACACAGGCACGCACACGCGCGCGCGCACTGAGCAGGCGCGTTTGAAGGGTGTTTGTTAGGACGAGCAGATGAGGGCTTTACTGATAGCACAACACATTCACAGATGATGGATATTATCATCAATATAACTCTTGCTACTCTACTACAACTATTATTATTATTATTATTATTATTATTATTATTATTATTATTATTATTATTATTATTATTATTATTACCGTTATTACTGATCACAATGATATTGTGATTGCCATATTCAATGTGATAGATCTTGTGCTTTATCCCTCTCCTGTTTCTCCATCCTTGATTTACAGCAATCTGTCTTGAGGGCTGTAGTGAGAAGAATGGAAATTGTACACTACCTGGAGAGTGCAAGTGAGTAATCACCAAATTATACCATGACAGTATATGTAATACTTTTCTCCTCTTAGATTCAGATGTGCAAAGGAAAATCACTGGGATAATTGAAAAACAAAATCAGCTCGGATTTGGACATGGGCTGAAAAAATATTTTTATATTTGGATATGTGCTGAAATAATATACTTCTCCAATCATGCTTAGGGTTCATTTTCGTTTGCAGAAACGAGGCAGGATGTGTGCCTTTTGTTTTACAACAGAACAATCATTGTGAGTGTGTGTATTGTGTGTGTTTGAGCCCACAGTAAAATTGTGTGGTTTGTGTTGTAACAGATGTAGGGAAGGCTGGCAGGGCCTCTTTTGTGATGTGTGTAAACGCCATCCTTCGTGCAAACATGGCACCTGCGAAGAGCCGTGGCAGTGCACCTGCAAAGAAGGCTGGGGCGGCATCTTCTGCGACCAAGGTGAGCTCCTCGTCATCACTCCAAAAACAGCAAGTGTGTGCGTTCGCGGTGAACGTTGGGTGATTGCTGCTTTGTTGTTAGTCAACAAATGTGTGTTGTCTCAAAGCAGGAGCCGTCAGTCATGTTTTCACACTTGTTTACAGATCTGAACTACTGCACCCATCACAAACCTTGCGCCAATGGAGCCACATGTCTAAACACAGGCCAGGGCAGCTACACCTGCACCTGTCTGCCAGGTTTCACTGGGGTTAACTGCGACTCCGAGGTCAGGGAGTGTGACAGCCAGCCCTGTCGCAACGGAGGCCACTGCCTGGTGAGTGCGGAAGTCTCTTACTCTCCTTTCCCACAACACAGGCTTTCCTGTTTTTGTTTTTGCCTTGGTCTATCTGCAAGTCCAGGAGGATGCTGCCAATTGTCGAGTCAGTGGATGACCCAGTTCACATACTCTGTACTGTAAATAGAATTCAAACGAAGGATAAATTAGTGTATCGGCGCTGTTGATAAACTTCATATCTCTTTGCAGGAGATGGAGAGTGGATATCAATGCGTGTGCACGCAGGGTTTCGAGGGGACGCATTGTGAGCACAAGATGCTGACCTGTGCAGATACGCCCTGCTTCCATGGGGGGAAATGCAGGGAGCAGGAAAACGGGCAAAGCTACAAGTGTGAATGTCCACCAGGCTTCACTGGGCTCAACTGTGAGAGGAAAGTGGACAAATGTACTTCACTGCAGTGCACCAATGGTAATTGAGTGTTTTCTACCCTGCCTCTTCTCACTTATAAGTCCTCAGAAGCATGAGGGTTGACCGACGCTGCTTTACTTTGTCACAGGTGGACATTGCGTGATCCATAATAACCTGAGAATGTGCAGCTGCCGGTCGGGTTTCACCGGTCTTCGCTGCGAAATCAACATCAATGAGTGTGCCACCAACCCCTGCGCCAGTGGCTCCACCTGTGTAGACCGCATTAACGGCTACACGTGCACCTGCCCCCCTGGGTACACAGGCCGCCACTGTGATAGGCCCACAGACCGCTGTGCCTCCCAGCCGTGCCTGAATGGAGGGACCTGCACCATCAATCCCAGGGGACTGCCCACCTGCACCTGCCCCGCCTACACCAGCGGCCCACAGTGCCAGTCCATCGAGGTGCCTTTGGCCAACACACCCAGCCCCAATAGAAGCACGGATTCCAGCAAAGGGGTGGGCTTGGCAGCCATCATGTTCGGAATAGGCTTGGTAGCCATCCTAGTGCTTTTGTGCATGGCGGTGGTCATAGTCCGACATGTGAAGAAACAGAGGAACTTGGGGAAGGACGCAGAGACCATGAACAACCTCTCCAAGGCTGACTTTCAGAAGGAGAACCTGATCTCTGTTCTGGAGCTGAAGAACACCAATAAAAAGGTAGACCTGGAGGTGGAATGTCCTAAGGAGAAGTCCAACCACAAACACATCAACCACTACCACCTGGACTACAAAACCTCTTCGGGGTACAAGGACGAACTGTCCCTTCTGGGCAAAGACGAAAACTGTGAAAATGTAATAGAAGAAAAACAGAGATTGAGTAGATTGTACAGGTAAGACATGGTAGCTGCTACGCGTTGTTGTGCCTCTGTGTACGGTAAAAGTGTTTGTTTGACAAATCATCTACCCTGTTTTAGTTTATAATGCAACTTTTTTTCTCTCTGCAGTGAACGGCCAGAGTGCACAATATCAACGATATGCTCTTCCAGAAATTCAGTGTACCAGTCTGTCTTTGTAATAGCAGAGGAGAAAAACGAATGCATCATAGCAACTGAGGTGCGGATTTTGATTTTATTTGATCATTATTTCATTATTTGATTTTATTCTCTCTACATTTTGCCTGTCTGCCTGTGTGAGATCTATTGATTAGTCATCAGAAATTAATTACCTGGATTCAGTAATGCGAGGCATTATTTTCACAATGTGGTAATCAGTTTTTCTTTCTGTGTCCCACAGGTATAATAAATGGAAGACAATTCATTTTCAACGTTGGATCTCTTGTGGACTGTTTACAAGTGTGGAGAGACTGGGATTAATTTAATGCAAGATGCTGCTCTTGAAAACTTGATAACTGGATGGAGCCAGTGCGCTCTCTGAATGCAATAGAACTGAAGCTACTACTTTCTATTGGAATGTTAAGGACTGAATAGACTGCGGCAAATGAAGTGCAAGTCGTACTTGTGAATACATCTTTGGTGTGTTCAGTTCTAGCTGTTCCCTGTCCATCCAAGTTCTCGTCAAGGGGCATCAAGGCAAGACGCTCAAGCCTGTGTGTTGATTTGCAGGACACTACTGTCTCAACATACTCCTGTCCAGCTTATTCCCGTGATCGGCAATCAACAAAATCGACTTTACTGCCAACGAGCCTGCGAGAGGAGTCAAGTTTTGGTGGCCTGGCAATGCGCTATGCAAGCAAAAATGAGAATCGTGCTAAATCAAAAAGGGACAAGTAAAAGAAACTACTGAAAACGGTTCATTTTTGAAGAATATTGTAGGCTTCTCAGTTTTGTAACTCAGATGCTTTTTATAAAGAATGTATGCAGCCCATATCACCATGCCTTAAAAGAAAGAAAACAAACGTTGTGCCCGTCCTTATCTTGATTCCTTTGTGCAACTAAATGGAGGTTAAAAAAGGAAATGGTTGATGCAATAAGCTACATTGCCAGGGAAATTCATGAAGGGGCCTAATATGCAAGACTACCCATACAAAGACATACATGAAGAGACTATCGTACCAAGGACGCCTTCAACTAAAATTACTGAACCAATAATGTTGTTTTGTAAGATTAGTATTTCAGTAGTAATTTAAGAATATGAAGCACTGATCTTTCTCTTTCTAAGTCTTATAAGATTATTTTGTATATAATGTATATTTATACATTGAGATTAGAAGTATGAATTGTACATTTGTTTTTAAGTTGATACCACACAAAGGTGAATTTTATTTTTAAAGTGTTGTTAGTGTTTCTTTTTTCTTTTTTTTTTTTTACAGGAAAAACTACAAAGTACACATATCTGGTACACTGTCTGTTTGTTGGTGGTTGACTGTGGTCAGGTAGAATAAGTGTTGGAATCATCTACAATCTGTACTTTGTTTCAGCTTAGCTGGTGTGAAAAAAGCTTCACTGTCTAAGCGATATTTTGGCATCGTAGCATTTCGAATGATTCCATGTCTAAGTGCTTGACATGCGTCGGTGTGATGTGAAATCAATGTGCTAGCAATCATTCAGTGGACAGCATTATAATTGGCAGCAATGTAAGGAATTACTCGAACAGAAAACATATATTTAAAAGCAAGATTTGTATGTGAAAATAAAATAGTTCTTGTGGTCTTTTTACACAACCTCTGGAGACACCTTTTTATTTCTCGTGCAGGACAATGTGCACAGTTGATGTTGTTTCCATGGTAATGAGAGGGCAGGAATATGCCTCAATTATACGCTGAACTCTGAGTGCTTTAGATGGCCATCAAAATATTCCTCATCTCCTCCCAATCAGTGGAGCATTGAGAGGTGGATAGACTAATACAAAAACATCGACCAATGGCAGTCCTGGTCAAAATCACCCATTCTAAGCTCAGTCATGGCTGGGAAGACAAGAACTCTCAACTATCAGTCCCTGAGCACCGAGAGAGCAGCGTGTCTCTGCTAATATCCACTTTGGCACGTTAAATGCCTCCGGTCGTGTGCGATTGCATCAGAATGACGCTTGACGCCTGCAGGAGGGAGCAGTGTGTCTCGCTGCCACTTGGTGGCACTTGGCCTGAGATGAATTAAGGAGCAACAAGCTGAACAAATACCAAGTGTTTGTTGCAGCTTCCACTAACCTCTAAACAGACGTTTACAAATCAATAGCCCTTTACCTATCAACAAACGCTCGCGGCTGACACGTCATCAAAAATGGACACTGGGCACATAGATAGATTTTTTTTTCACTCAAAAGACGGCGAGCCTTCACCAACTCGGTTTCATACCTGCTGAGTGAGTCAACCTAAAACTTTACCCAAAACGATCTACTAGTTTGTTGTGTGTACAAGAGAACTGCGTGTCTGGCACACCGGGGAGGAGAAGAACATCAAACAAGATGAGGGCAGCAGGATAAACTAAGTTTCCAGCCAATGTGATTACTTGGAGTACCATTTATTCTGGACCCAAGGTTTAAAATAGAGTCTATTTTTTGCCTTTCAACGTGTGTGTGTGTGTGTGTGTGTGTGTGTGAGATGTGCGTTTGGCGATGACGCGAATGGGACGAATGCCGGAGTAGTTGGATACACAACAACAGACAAACACTCACGAAAACACATTTCGTTACCTCGTAATGTTTATTTTGCGGATCGCCACGGTTTCTCTCGGTACAGGCGTTCGAAACAACCACCGATCTTGATTGGTTGTCACCTTCCTAGAGCCCCGCCCTTTCCGCGATTTGATTGGCGCAAAGTGTTTCGCCCCTGACGTGGCCCAAACAACAAACACACGTGTTGGCGCCTCAAAAGAACAGTGAGCTGATAAATATGCCCAAGGAGACGACAGGACCACGACAATAATTTTCTTCATGCACAGCAGAGCAGAAATAGGCTCAGTCATATTTTATTTTACTCCTCTTTGTAGCATAGCGAGGTGAAGAACATAGCCCCGGGAGATGTCAGCGTTCAGAGAGGAAGGTCTGTGGATCTTTGGGTACGGATCCTTAGTGTGGAAACCCGATTTTCCATACAAGAGTCGCAAAGTCGGCTACGTAAAGGGATACAAAAGACGCTTCTGGCACGGAGACACCTTTTATCGAGGGGACCATGAAAAGGTAAGAATAGAGACATTGATCTCCCATAGCATTGATGCCAATTTGCCGAAATACTTGAAGGGTGTTTACACCATATGTTTGTGTGTGCGTGTGTGTGTGTGCTCACAGCCAGGCAGAGTGGCAACACTAGTACAAGATAAAGAGGTATGTATAGACTTCACAGAGCAACAGGCTATTTTCATGCAGCACAAGACATCACGTTGCATATAACAGCAAAAAAGAGGAGGGGGAGATTGAAAGCAGGCAACTGTGGATGACTGGGTGGGTAGACACAGTACAGGATAATATCAGAGAGGGAAATAGGGAGGAATGTACAGTTGTTATGTACGTCTCTGCAATGTAGCATCTAAACATGTCGAAATACGTCATTATTCAGTACAAAGCAAAATGTACCCTAGTCCGTCAACCACAGAGGCGGTTAAACCATGTTTTATACAGGCATTCCTCACACTAACTCAATTTATCTCTTGCAGGCGAGCACGTGGGGGGTAGCCTATGAGGTCACCGACTCAGACTTTAAAGAGTGCCTTCAGTACTTGGACATGCGAGAGAAAAAACGGGGTGGTTACATCTCGGAAATTGTGGAGTTCAACCCTCGAGACAAGGGGCACGGGACGCTGCTGGCCCTCGTCTACATCGCCACCTCCGACAGCCCCACCTACCTCGGCCCGGCCTCGGATATGGAGATAGGCGCCCGCATCGCCATCTGCAGGGGCAAGTCAGGCCACAACATGGAGTACTTGCTGCGCCTCGTGGACTTCATGAGGCTGTCGTGTCCAGAGGTGGAGGACGACCACCTCTTCTCCATCGAGGCCGCCGCTTTGGCCTTTTCGACCAATGCCGCAGGGGATCAAATCCAGGGACCAATGATCATCCCCTGCTGAGAGCCAAATAAAAACACTTGGATCGAGAGAGGGAGCTGCAATCAATAAGCACTCCCTTTGCTTTTCCCCTCACTATTTAAGAGAGGGATGTGGACATGGGTTTTATAACTGTTAAAACTATCTTTACGAGGTGCTGTGAACACAAGCATGTACAGATTTCTATTTTTTAAATGCCACACCAAGTAATGCAATGTCAAGCTCCTCAGCACTTTATCTAGGACCTTTTCTTTCTTAATAATAGTACAAGAAATGCCTTAGAAATACTGCGTATATGCTGTTCTCAATTCCTCCAAAACCCTGAAGAGTATATTTTTGTCCTCACACTATGTTATAAACTTTTTCTGGGTGCTTTTAAATATGTGATTTATCTTTTGTCATGAAAGGATCTCAGCAAAAACCACATCATCATTAAAACCACCATTGCACACTCGTTCAGTTTGTTCAGTCAAACACTGGCATGCAAGGAAAATACAGTATGCGATCCTTTCGAGTTGGGTTTGGTATATCTGAGGCTAAGCACAAGATGGTATGCAGACAAATTTGCCTGACATTCTCAAACTCTCCTGGGAGTATCTGCTTGCAGTCTAGGTAAGGTTTCTAGGAACACTGATGTCTTCTGGCAAACCTGTTTGGTCACTCATTTTAATGCATGATTTTCTGTTGAACCCTCATGCACACAAACACCAACAGTTGCATAAGTGTATGTAGCTGTCGGTACACTAAAATGATTGTAGCTGCCGATCTGTTCCGATGAGTAGATTAGCTCCTGTCAGTGGACAAGTTCTAAATTATTGTTTGTCTTCAGGTTTTGTTCAAACCAGCATAGCTGAACTTGATTGACATAGGTAGCTGAGGCCAAATATAACTTGCATGCAGTGGAAAACACAGCTTATGGTTTGAGTTATTGGAAGCATGTACTCCAACTTGAAGAAAAGACAGAGGATATATAGGTCACGGGTGCCAGAGGGGTACAGTTAGGGGGGTTTCTTCCCTGTCTGCTCTCTGGTCACGTTGCTCCAACACGTGCCGACCGTATATACTAACAGCAAGAAACAAGGAAAAAAAAATGACTCTATACAGCCTGCATACTTGCACTCAAAGCAGGGATGGTGGAGTGTGGAATAGTGTGGAAGAAGTTTGAAGGAATGTGGAAATGCACTGTAACAGGAGAAATCACATGTACAACACCACAAGCACGCAACACTCATAGGTTATGTACGCTGATGTCTGTCTAGTTCACCTCGGTGCTTCTTTTGTGGAGGTCAGCTGATGCAGCAGAAGTAAAAACTCTTCATTTACAGTTGCATTGAAATGAGCGACTGTTACTCTGTGGCCTCCAATGTCTTTGTTTCTGACAAGATCTATGATTGACAATGCAGTTTTAACTAACAAGCGTAATGACTCAGAGAATGTAGTCTTTCGGTTTTTGTTTTGCGGGTGCGGTAGCAATGCATAAATTACATTAAAATGTTCCTATGGTTCCCACACAAATCAGAAGCCACTGCGGAGGAGGAGTTGTTTTGACTTGTACTTTGTCGATCAGTATGGATTCTGAATCAACTGAAGCTATGGGACAGTTTGCTGATGTATGTTGAGGATGTGATGCATTCAAGGGCTTTCAGTCGTGTATTCTCTGTGGATATGAACGTATGCAGTGAGGTTGTGCAAGGATAAACAGCGTCTCATATCCATTCATCATCAGTATAATTGATAGTTCTGTGGCTCCTTGCTCGTGTGAACACACACAATACCTCAGGGTGGAAGCCGGGGTCATGTCCTCAACAAGGCTTTTCCCTTTTAGAACACGCAGCGCGCAACTCTGCGGTTGCAGCGCAGGGCCTCCACCTGCATGCTAATGTGTACCCGGTCTGAACTACGACCCTTGACCTTGGGCGGGTCGGTGGAAGGTTGAAGGTTGCCCAACAAAAAGCGTTAAAGAGAAGGGGATTGGGCCATTAATGGAGTCCATCCGCTTTAGAGCCCCGGTGTTTGCCTCTCAGGTCACGCCCTGGGGTCAGCGCCGTCCGCCTGGGGGCTCCCCGCTCCGCTCCCGGCCTGTGCCCGTGCCCACAAGTGCTGTGTGGTTGCTGTGAGAGTGTCCATTTACAAGAGACACAAAGGATGGATAATGATTTGGCAGTAAATCAACAAGCTCCACTCAGCACGGAATCGATAAAGTCGGCACAAACGCACACATATGGCAAACTGGGAGAGCAACTTGCGTCATGCTTGGATTTGATGTCCTTCCAAGGAGCCAAATGGGTGTGACTGATTGTTTGTGTAGGGCGTGACACAGCTGTGAAAAGAACACTGCGTCCAGACAAGCGCATCGCATCACATCTTCCCACCTGTACAAACATTACCTGCAACACATTCTCAGGTTGTCAGTCTTCTCTTAAGCAGCGCCAATTAAAACACGGATTTTCCCTGAGGAATTTCACTGTAGCTGCTTTCAATTTCAATTTCATCATCTCATTTACACGCTGCCTCGCCACAGCTGCCCTCTCCTGATTGTCGGGGTGTCGCGGCCCATGAGATTGATCAGTTTCCGCTCTGTGTGTAGGTGTGACTGGTGTTTTTTAGGCCACACACAACAAGCACCAACTACGTCATTGCAATAAATATCAGTATTATGATGAATATGATCGGCATTTCAGCGCTATGACAGCTTCCAGGGTGAAGGAACTATCTGTTCATTTACGTAGATAGACACGCTGACAGCACGCATAAGCACGTAGACACCCACAAATGACACTGAGTATGAATAATAACATTGTGATGAAGAAATTTCAAAATATTTCCTGGTATCTCAACCACTGTCATCTCCCACAGTGACGGTACAGCGACACTCTGACATGGGGGAGTGAATGTATTACTGAACAAAACCTGAACAGAAACTGCAAGGAATGTGTCCCTCCTTTATTTATGTCACACCTGATTACTGTTATTTCAATCTATCACTTTCAAAATCTTGCGTCCTGAGAGTTTCAACACATTTTCCCCTCAGCAGTGTGTTATTATCACACCTTGTGTGCTGACAGAGAGGTGTGGGCAGGCAAGTCTGCCTTGTCTTTTTTAAGTAAGACGCTTTGTGCCTGCATGTTATATAACATCTCTGAATCCGGCCCTGTCTACAGGTTGACCGACCTTAGACACTCGGGCCTATACAGAGTCAAATGTGCAGTGTTTGGACCGTACTGCTCAGCGCCCAGACCAAGATGGCCGTCAGGATGCAGGTGCTACAACACGCCTAACGCTGCAGGCACAGCAGCCATTATGACGTCAATAATGTTGCTGTGCTCAAAGGGAGATCATAACTTATACACATTAAAGTAACTCGTGTGTGTTTTGTCACGTGACCCTGCCGGGGTTGGGGTTTTATAAAACAGAAGACTGGACAGGTTAGCTACAGGTTCCATTTTAGGTCAAACTGAACACATTGGGAATATTATTAAATGTCACATGTCGGGCTTTGCATCTCAATAGGTGCTGACATCATGTGTCTGTATGTGCGTGTGTGTTTGTGTGTGTGTTGCGTGCGTGCGTGCGTGCGTGATCTCAACGTCTCAGTGCGTGATGGTGGCGGCCCTGACACGCAGGTCTGTGCGCCCCTGCCGTTTGTTGCCAGGCGTTCTGACTCACTGGCTGCGCCTGAATCAAAAGGCTCCGGAGGTTTCCTGCCATTTTTCTCTAGAATGTTCTCTCTCAAAGAACAGGAAAAAGGCCGCTGCGTTTCCCACACACTCACAGAGGTCGGATATTGATGTCGTTTCATAGTGCGACCCTCGGCAGGACACAATATGGCAGATTCAGAGTCATTGTGATGATTTAAGGAGGAGGATGAAAGACATTACCAACTTTTTGAGGGTGATTCTCTCGAATCGGCGTTTGGTGTTATCGGGCATGAGCGAGATCTGAATTATCATGACAACAACACAGGGCAGATTTGATGTCCAGGTCTTAATTAGAGATGTTTTTTGTGTTAACACGCTGATTTCCAAAATGTCCTGTACTGTATTTGCACTCTCCCTTTAGTGAGTTACAAAGGGCATCCCGCCACAACACTCAGCTGTGTTTATTTTTGAGATTGGGCATCGCCACAGCGGTATGAATATCTCCACTTTACGACATTTTATTAGGAAGATAAATTTTTCCCGCTACTCTTTTATGCCTTCTTGACATTGAGGAATCTCGAGCGTGTAATGTCGAGAGATGCTGCTACGAGTTTGTTTGGAGAGTACGAGGGGCAGTAAGCCAATTGCTGCAAAGTTTCCGGTTGAAATGGATTCTGGAGGCGCTCTGGAGGAGCATGCTCCTCTGTGGATTGAAGTGAGGCCAGTGAAAACTGGAGAAGAAGCAAACTTGGAAGGCCAAAGTACGAGAACCCCGCTGATGTTGTTATCGAATCTCGGCGAGGCTTCGGATCAAACGCTGGCACGGTCGGGCAATGACGCAGTTTGGTCTTTGTGGAGAGTAGAATCACCGTGACGTCAACAAACATCCAGAAGGAATGAATGCAAGATGTGTTATATGAAAACAAAGGGCGGGATCATAAACCCCCAACCTTAGACACACAACGCTGTGTGTTATGTAGATCCGATGCACCAGGTTCTCCTCCACGTGTGTGCGTGTGCATAAAATGTGAGACAAGTCATCACCTGCTACATGTGAGGGCAAAGTCATCTGTCAAGATAGAGACATGACTTACGGAGGCATGTCGTAGACTAACAACATGGTAGATGCACACGTGTGGGGATGATTGCTGCTGGTGTGTGAGGCAGCAACAACATGTGGTCACACGGATTAACAACATGTGTGTTCCACATGTGTCAGGAAGGGAGCAACGTGAAATAAGACTTGCTTAATCTGGGGCGACATTCAATGGATAGATAGATAGATAGATAGATAGATAGATAGATAGATAGATAGATAGATAGATAGATAGATAGATAGATAGATAGATAGATAGATAGATAGATAGATAGATAGATAGATAGATAGATAGATAGGCAAATGGTTTTCTGGTGAACATTTCCATAGCGTTCTGGTTTGGTCAGGTTCTTTGGGGCCACACCTACAGAGGAGTTCTCCGTGTCACTGTGTCAGTCTTGGAATATGCTGCAACATGAGCAAAACACATATGTCATCCCCCACGGTGGAGGTAGAAAGATGCTTTGACAGTTCTGGAGCAGCGCTATGTATATCCCACAGGAGACAGCCACCACCCTTACATGACTCCACCAACCCCCATCCGAGGCACTCTGGGGGGTAAAGTGGGATTAGATCCCCTGCCGGCTGGACCCCTGCCAGTGTTTAATGGAGCAGGAGTAACGAAATTGTCAGGGACGCACGCCAGCGGACAAAAGCCAAACCCACAAACATTTCGGCTTTACCAAGAAATGGGGACACGATGACTTAACCCAACCTAATATCATAATGCTGGTTGAGACGTAAATCCAGACACACTGATCTAAGGCAACAAGATGTAACAGAGAGAATGACACCATTACACGTGCCGCCATCGCTGCAGAGGCAAGAATGTTTGCATGGGCGAGTGAAATCCCCAAAGGTCAGACTTCCCGTGATTCAATCAGTGATCGACCGAGGGTGATAGAATTCGAGATGACTCAGGGCAATGGACGCTGTGTCTGAGACACTTGGGCGCATTGGCTGGAGAGTGCTAACAGCACCTGAAAGGTATGTAATGGTGTGTCAGAGTGCAAGCCGCACCTCAGGACCAAAAAAAAAAAAAAAAAAAGGGAGAGGGGAAGAGGACGGGGTCTCCATTAGGGGCTCCCCTCTAATCCCCACCACTTAAGAGCCCGGCCAATATCTACTTAAAGGGACATTACGGAGGATATCCTTCACAAATGGCACGTTTATCGCCTCATCTCAATGTTGAGCCACTTCTTTTCTGCCCTGTCTGCACCGTGCTGATCTGTGGCTTAGGGAGGAGAATAATCTTTTAACACCTATCCGACAGATTCTCCATTGTTGTCAGATTTGCTCTGAGTCAGGAAACCGAGTTGGTTACTGTGTTTACTTTGTGACCAACGGGGCGTGGGTGCAGGGGTGTTTTTTTGGACCGGGTAGGGCTGAGCTTGTGCCGATCCCGAGACATCCGTGTCCGGTGTATTTACATTCTAACACATTAAGGGGGGCGGCGGACCGCCAGCCACAAGGTTGGGAGAAGGGTTAAGAGGGTGGTGTAGTTTTACACCCCTTTAAGCCCCGAAGCATGACAATTCGCAGAACAGATTACTCACACAGCTTTGCGTGAGAATATGTTTCTGAATTTCTTGTCATGCAATGCTGAATAAAAAGAATCTTTTACCAAAACATGGTGTTGGACCACACAGGGACAAACCCACACCCAGGCTGATTTGGAGTTGTGTGCACTCTGCTGACATCTGCTGCTCAACTTAGGGGCGCAACTCCTTTAAGGGTGCCTCCAATTAGCATTGCTAAATACAAATCTGTGCTCTGCAAATGTTTACAAATGCTGCATCCTATATTGTGCACCCAAATAAAACAAGTCAAACTTAATATTTGCATCTGTGGCATGAAGGACAGCTTTGTTGATGTGTGATGTTAAAAATGTCCGTCGCAGGAAAAGATCTGTGGATATTTAAAGACCTTTTCCTGTGTTTGACAATTACCTTGGGTGAAGGAACGGCATTGTGACTCACAGCTGTCAGAGGTGCAACGTTTGAGCTGGTGGCGTTGCGTCCGTGCCTGTGTGCGCGTATGTGCGTGTGTGTATATGTGTCACAGAGTGGGGACCAGATGTTGTCTTCCTGCCGTGGGGAATAAAACCCTATCGCTCTCGCCGCAGGTGGTGGGAAAGGGAGAAGAGAAGGAGTGAGTGAGAAACAGAGGCAAACAGGAAGCAGAGCCCCAGCAACACAATGCTCGCCACGTTTCCTGCAGGCTCAGACAGATAAGGAACAACACTTTGTTTAAAGCTGTATTTTAAAACCCAAACGTTTCCCTATAAATCCACATCTCACAATGCCCGTGCAACTTCTGCTGCACCACAGCTGCTGCCGACATGCAGCCTACACGCCAAAGTGTTAATCTTTTATATGTCTGGAGTGAGCCAACCACATGTTTTTGTTGCGTTCGGGCGCTGTCGCGTTTTGTTTTGTTATCTTCTCCACTGTGGCTTTTGCCTGGGGTCAGAAACTGGATATAAATCATGTGGTTGATAAGATAGAGCAATTTTAGGGATAAAGAGCTGCTTTTGTGTGTGACTGAATGAACCTTGTCACCCTTCTGGATAAGAGGACTGCACAGCTGAAGCCACTGAAGCCACTTAAACGTCCAGAGATGCTTCAGAATAAATTGGATTTGGTTTGAAACAAGTCGCACTGTTCACATTGTTGGTGAACACAGTCGCACAAGCCAAAATAAAAAAAAAATGGGAAGCGTATTATGGCAATATGTATAATTATTGCATTAGAAGTTGCAATTTGAATTTTATTTATTACTATATATGGGTTTATACTGTATGATGTCTCATATTTGGTCTCACGTCTCATGTATCATATCCACTGTTTTGGTTTGTTTGCATTGTGTTTAGTATGTCTACTTTGTAGGCCTAATTATCTATCTGTGTTCACACTTTTAGTCTGGTACACGTGGGCATTCGGTTGGCGTCATGTGCTGTGACGTCAGTCATGTTCCCATTTTGATGTAGACTTTGTGATTTGCTGGCAGACAAAATGTCTTTTTGCTGTGTTGGGTTTGGATTGTCACGCCTGTGGTGGTGCTCAGACCTGTAGGCCTTGATCAACTCGAGAGATTGAGCCAGAGCAAGAGCGCCCTCCACTGCCCAAAGTAAATATGACAGTGAATCAAGCGCTGGTGGTGTTACTCACAAACGTAAATAAGGTCATTGCCACAACAAAATGAAATCTTTGAGACTCTTATCACATTATTCTGAACACTGGAAGAGCCATTGCCAACGACTCATACGACTCAACGCTGAGGTGGCACATAAAAACACAATCTGCAAAATCATCAAATATACGGCTGGTTAATCTCCTTCTGTGAAAATGATAATGATTGCTTGTGAGGCGGTGATGGTGCGACGCCTTTGTGTTTGCGCCGAGTGTGTGTCCTACGGGAATCTTCGCTCCCTAAGGTCAAATCAGCTGACCTTTCCAAATGGCGCCGCCACCTCTGTGGGAGTGACCCTGTGAATTTACATCAAATAGAGAGAGGCTGTTGTGAGAGACAGCATCCCATTGGGCGCCTTTGTTCTTTCAAACCAGGGCTTTCCCTCCTCTACTGTCTATCTTTAAAGGCCTCCAGGAGAAAGAGAGGAGAAGCATCCCTCCGTTGGGTTCCCCGCGCTGCTGTTCATTCCTGCCTGGACTTTCAAACTGCGGCAGCGATGGAGTGATATTCAAAGCCATGGCGCAGGCCTGCCTCAGACCGAGCAGACGGAGGGAAGCCCTTAGCTGCATGCTCATCGGCGATGGAGCCGTGGGGAAGACCAGCATGATCATCAGCTACATCTTCAACGGATACAACAGCGAGTACAAGCAGACGGCGTTTGACGTGTTTTCCGGTGGGTGACATTTGCCTTTTTTTGTTCTCTCTCTCTGAAGGCCCTGAAAACTGTGTACGCAGCAATCTGACTCTCTCTCCCCCTGCTCCACCTCCAGGCCTCGTCCATGTGGATGGAATCCCAACTCGCATTAAGCTGATCGATACTGCTGGACAGGTAAAGATCGCGATGTGACTTGTGGTTTCATTAAGTGAACCCAGCGTGTGTGTGTGTTTCTTCTCTCACTCTCTTCCCTAATCTGTGACAGGAGGAGTTTGGCCACATGCGCTCCCTTTGCTACGCCCATGTGGACGTTTTTGTCCTCTGCTTCAGCGTGGTCAACCCCTCGTCCTTCGATAATGTCACCTCTAAATGGGTCCCGCAGATCCGTGCCGGCAACCCCACGTCTCCCATCGTTCTGGTGGGGACTCAGTCAGACCTGCGTCACAATGTGGACGTCCTCATCCATCTGTCCCAGCGTAGCAGCAAGCCCGTCTGCCTGTCTCGGGCCCGACGGCTGGCAAAGAGGATACAGGCGCAGGAGTATGTGGAGTGCTCAGCACTGACACAACACAACCTCAAAGAAGTGTTTGATGGAGCCATATTTGCTGCCATGAAGCACAACTCAAGCAGGAGAGCCAATAGGCTCGATTTGTCCAGAAGTTTAAAGACATTTTCTCACGGTGGGTGGAGGAAATTCTTTGGCTTCATCCCTCTGTTTGGTAAACATTGAAGGAAAGTGTCATTCTGCACACAATATGAAATGCGCACTGAAGGAGCAACAGTAATGGAAAAAGTCGCTCTTCGTTAGCCTCTCCATTCTTTTTGTGTTGTCTTTTGTTTTTGATATTATCATTGTTTTGTCTGCTGTCGCTTTCCACATTTGTTTGTTGTCAAATAAATAACATGCGGTGTAAAGCCCTCAGACTGTCTCAGTCATTGTTTTTTTTGCTCGTTTTAAATTAAGAGAGCGGCCTGCCTGAGGCTGCTCTTGCTGCTGCTACTGTAAAAATGGAGGGAAAACCACAAGTTAGTGTTTCTGCAGAGCTGTGAGAAGGAACAAATGGTCACCTACAGGCGCTTTGAACTCCTCGTTTGCAAGACAAAGGAGGTATTTTAATCTGCCCCCCTCTCAAAAGCTAGGGGGGGACACAGACTTACTGCTTTAAGTTCCTTTTAATTATCCAAAATGCTAATGGGATTCTGTCAGAAACTAAACCAGCAGGAGCGTTTTAATGATATTTACACCATTGTTGATAGCATCATCATTCATTGAGGCATAGGTAGACAGAGACTTGGTTTATGCTAGGGACAATTCAAGATTTAATGTAAATATTAGGCTACACTTCAACCATGAAGAAAACCTTTACATGTTAAATGAACTGAGTTTTAATGTCACATATTCTACTTCATGTTTATCGTATCTAATGTGGAGGGCAATATACTCAAAGTGCATTTATGATCTCTTTATTGAGGTCTTTGGAACAGACCGTTACTTTGACATGCTCCTCAATTATTTGAAAAATCTCATTCAAATTGGGACTTTGAAGTCCTGAAGTCATTCTTTTCAGAGGTTTTGTTATGATACGATCACTTCAACTGATCAGTGGAGTTTTTCTTCAAACTTCTCAATGGCGACATTTTGTTGTAAAGGTACTGTGTGTGTGCGTGTGTGAATGTATGTATTTATCTATGTGCGTGTGTGTGTGCGTGCGTGCGTGTACATGCCGGCCGGCCATGATGTCACAGGGTTTTGACACGTGATGTCATCAAACGAAAGTGACATGCCAAGTGGTAGAATGGTATATGTGTGTGTGTGTGTGTGTGTGTTCACTTTGAACCTGTAGAGAAAATTGAGATGAGGAAAAACCCTGTTCAAAAAGCAACAGGGTCAGCAGTCACAAGCAAAGTTTATGAGCAGCTAGTGTTCCTGATGCAAATATACATAGCCGTGGTCCAGTTACTGATTTGACTATTACTGGAAGCCTAACAGAAAATGAAGCCCATTGCCCATTTTTCCACTTCTCTCCCTCACATAACCACAAACAATTTCATAAATATGTTAAATTAAATGTTAAATTTAATTATTTAATTATAAAATTTGCCCTTGTCATTACGAACCTTAACCGCGGATTCTTTGTTGTTGCTAGGATAAAAATGATCGATCTAAAAAGGGCAGTGGACTACCAAAAAAAACAAAACAAAACAAAACAAAAAAAACTACTACTACATTTCCCACCATGCTTCGCGCTCTCCTCTGACGTCCGTGAAAATAATCTGATCAGCTGATCTGACCTGGCAACAAAATAACGCAGCCAGAGCGCTGAGGCAGGGAGGGGGCTCAAGAACAAAACAATGACACGACTGGGAGGGATTTTAATGCAATAACACTTTTTAAAGACACTGCGGACGATTTCGTGTGGAATTGCCCACCGCTTAGCATTTAAAAGTCGCCCGACGAACCGCAGACATCCGAGCGATTTTGACGTCGGCTGGCTTGTTGTTATTGTTGATATGTTGTTACAGCTCAGTTGACAAAGTGGAGGCTGGTTCGGCTGTGGCTTTTGCACCAGTTGTGAGCTGTGTAGGTTGTCTGTCTCGGCTGGAACACATTTGTTTATCCGAAAAAAGCTGGAACTGTCGAAGCTATGCGGCTAGTCCGAATGTTAATGTTTGGATGCTAAATCAACAGCCGAGTTTGTGCCAGTGAGCCGATCGCTAGCTAGCCTGTTGTGCTAGCGTAACCCTTTGCACATTCATCTTATCAGGGAAAGTTCATTGTCTCTGTCGGTGCTGATTATCCGCTCGTATTTCTGTGTCTTTTTACGAAGCCGCTAAATCTTTGATTTGCGGTTTGTGTCTGTGTGGCAGCTGTAGCAAACAACTTGAACAGGATTGAGTTGAAATACTTATCAGGTTACTCGGAGGGGGCGCCTGTTTCACCTTGTCGGCCCAATACACTTGCACTAAATCTTTTATTGTTAAGATCTTGCGTTTGAGATGTGTTTTGTGAACATATGTGTACTGCGTTATTTATTATTTGAACTTTGATCAGCTATCTACATTTAGCTAGCCACCACTCTTAGTCACCATGCAGCTGTTCTAAGTTATTTTCAGGGTTGTTATTATATTTGCTCAGTAATTACCTTGCAAAATATTTGTCTCAGTATTACTGCACGCTTGGAGTTACTGATTAACCGCTGTTGGAGGTCGCTGGCGTTGTAGTCCAAGCTGCTCCAAGAGGCATTTGCTCTGAGCTCAGGTTTACCTTGTAGAAACGATGAGTGGCCATGGCTCATCCTCAGAAAAGGGAGTCAATACCAGTCTGATATGCCAGGAAAGTTATGCGTGCGGTGGCTCAGAGGAGGCTGCGTACGAATGTTACGAATGCAGGAGCTTGCAGTGCGTCGGCTGTGAGCTGGAACTCCACAACCAGGAGCGTCTCAAGAACCACGACCGGGTTCAGATAGGCCCGGGTCACGTCCCCTACTGTGACAACTGCAAAGGAGGCAATGGAGACGGCGACAAACGAAACAGATCTGTGGTCCGATGCCAAACCTGCAAAGTGAACTTGTGCCAAGACTGTCAGAAGCGCACCCACAGCGGGGGCAATAAGAAGAAACACCAGCTGACCTCCTACCCTCCGCCGTCTAAGCCTGAGGCACTCAACTCCGTCCCGGCCCTCGTCCAACCCTCTGTACAAATCACCAGTGATGCTAAGTCCCAGAGTGCAAAACTTCTGGAAAAGGTGTCCAGTTTTCTCCTGGTTGATGAGAATGAGGAGATGCAGGTGTGTGAGACAGTCAAAATGACTCTTAGGCTTTATTCTGTGCCAAATATTTCCACTAGTAACTATTTTCACTCTGCAGATTAAAGACGAGGCCACCTTTATTAAGAACATGGGCTGTAGTCCCGGCCAGCTCCTGAAGGTGGTGTCCATCTTTGGCAACACAGGAGAGGGCAAATCCCACACCCTAAACCACGTCTTCTTCATGGGCCGCGAGGTGTTCAAGACCTCCCCCGCACAAGATTCCTGCACCGTGGGTGTGTGGGCTGCCTTTGACCCTGTCCACAAAGTGATGGTCATTGACACCGAGGGGCTGCTTGGGAACAGCTCCAAACAGGGTCAGAGGACACGCCTCCTCCTCAAGGTGCTCGCCATCTCCGACCTCATCATCTACCGTACCCACGCCGACCGTCTCCACGACGACCTTTTCAAGTTCCTGGGCGATGCCTCAGAAGCTTATTTAAAGCATTTCACCAAGGAGCTGAAGGCCACAACGGCCCGCTGCGGCCTGGACGTGCCCCTGTCAACCTTGGGTCCCGCAGTGGTCATTTTCCACGAAACAGTTCACACTAAGCTGCTCGGTTCAGGTACGTGTGCACGCAACACGTGTCGGTGGTGTGATCTTTGGACCGCTTTCTCTGGCTAACAAACTTGTTGAACTGTTCTCCAGCAGAAATGTGCTTCCAGGCTCCCGCCAGCACAAAATATGTCCGTCTTGAGGTGAATCTAGGTCAGTCACATAACGCAGCAGTTCTCTCAAAAAGCAAACCAATTGTTAAGCAACATGCTCAGCTGTTACAGGTTCAGCAAGTCTCAGCCTGAGGTGTTTCCCCAGCTGATTCTTTGCTCTGTAACAGCTGAGGTTGGTGGTGGAATTTCAGCTTTTTGTGAAATGTGTCAAATTACTGTCTTTGCACTCGGAAGGAAGGCGAAAAAAAACCAGTGCGCTGGTGATCGTTATGGAAGTAATTTTACAGCCGTAATACGCAGTAACAACCACTCTCCACTGTTTTTCATCAATTTTTTTTTTTAGTGTTTATCGCCGGATCTCCGGTCTGAGCAAAAATAGCAGATAGTAAGAGTAAAAATAGAGAGAGGAGGGTATATTTTGTTTGGAACACAGGTTGACAATTCCACTTTGGTAGTGCTTGGCACAAAGAGTACCGGATACCAGTCACCAGCCTGTCAAATCTGGCACAGTGGAATGCTAACATATTTCTGTTTTATTATTCATATCCATGACAGTTCCAGTTGAGGATAAAAACAAGTGGAGGAGATTAAGATCAATGACAAATCAGCTATGAGGAGCTTCTCAGAGAGCAGCTGAAAAACGGGAGAAAATTTAAGAAATGTTGTTTGACGCAAATGCAGTCTCCCTGACCTGCATGTGGTTGATGGAATGCTAATGAACAAAATTGTTGTTGCCACGGGGCTGCCATTGTATTAGAGTCACAATACAGAGGGATTGTAGAATTTAAAGAGCATATTGTTGACAGCGGTAGTAAGTTTCCCGTGTCTGAAGTCATCTGTAGTTACGCCGTGGCCTCGTCATTATCGCGGGAACAAGTGGTGACCACTTAACATTCACGGCGTGACTGAAACAGGCTGGCCCTCTCCTGAACAGAGAACTACGCTTACGAGCTGCCTTCACACACTCATGTGTGTCGTTTCAGATAAGACACCTGAGTCGGTGGATCGGCTTCTTTTAGAGCGCTTCAGGAAGCTGGGCCGCTTTCCGGAGGCCTTCAGCTCCGTCCAGTACTGGGGAACGCAGACTCTGAGCCCCCCGACTGATTTTCGCGGTCTGCAGAATGTCCTGGAAAAACTCCTGGATAACAATGCCACCCGCTCCCCGCGCACCTCTGTGGTCATCTTCAAAGCCCTGCAGGTAGAAGCTTGGTCAAGTCCAAGCCCCCATCAAGTCTTTCTCCTTAAAACTGTCAAGAGTTTCCTATCACGCACCCATCCCTGCTGACCTTTATACTCCAATTTTCGGCTCACCCGGAGCAGCACCGCCAGTAGGCGCATACATCTGAGGCGGTCCTCTGTTTATCTTAAAGCACCTCACGTTTCTGACGCTTTCCCTGTAGGCGCTGAGTGAGAGATTCAATGGGGAGATTGCGGATGAGCTGGTGGCCCACAGCTGCTTCTTTCCCGACGAGTACTTCACCTGCTCCATCCTTTGCCTCAGTTGTGGGTCAGTGCTCCTCCTCTCCATTTTTTTTTTTGAACATTCATTCATTTTATCTCGTCGTCTCCGTTCACGTTTTCTGCTGTTGTGTGTGTCATCCGATGCGTCGTTGGAAAACTTAGATCCGGCTGCAGGAACAGCATGAACCACATCGGAGAGGGTGTGTGCCACGAGGCCAATCATCGATGTCGCTACTCCGCCCAGTATGATAATCGCATTTACACCTGCAAGGTAAATGCAAAGGTTCTACCTCCATCCACAGCCATTTTTTTATGTGTCCCTATGGGAAGAAGTAAAAATAATAATAATCATCCATGCTGACACCTTAGGCGTGCTATGAAAGGGGTAAGGAGGTGGTTGTCATCCCAAAGACTTCGGCGTCCTCAGACTCGCCGTGGATGGGCCTTGCCAAGTACGCCTGGTCTGGGTGAGTAGACTGACCCGCAGGGCCACACGTAAGATGGCCCTGGTTAGGGTTATGTTACCTTTGCGCACCCTAATTTTAGCACCAGCCTGTGCCAAACTTTGACCCACAATCAATGCTCAAAAATAGACGACCCCCCAGGGTCCCCCAGAAAATAATACCGCAAATACAGATATTATCACTGATTTAGTTTGATGTGAACTGGCCCCCTCTGTCTATTTGCAGGTACGTTATTGAATGTCCCAGCTGTGGTGTGATTTATCGGAGCCGCCAGTACTGGTATGGGAACCAGGACCCTGTGGACACAGTCGTCCGGACTGAGATCCAGCACGTCTGGCCGGGAGTAAGGGAATGATTAACACGCATGCTGTATTAATTGCATCGTGATTAATTGTACCCACTCAGAACGATACGTCTGACCGCGGCAAGTGTCCGTATTCCCTGAGGTGCATTGTGTCTTCCCTCTGCAGTCGGACGGCTTTTTGAAGGACAATAGCAACGCTGCTCAGCGTCTGCTGGACGGAGTCAACTTGGTGGCCCAATCTGTGTCAGAGCTCAGCGTCAAGCCTGCCAAGGCCGTCACCTCCTGGCTGACAGATCAGATCGCGCCAGCCTACTGGAAACCCAACTCCCTCATCTTAGTGAGTGACACTTGCCTCCATAGCTCCAACCCTCCTGGACTCCCAGACGCTCACCCCGGTGGCGATCGCACTACATATGTTTCCACGCTACGCAGATACGACTTTGATAGCCTCGCTATTCCCCCTCCACGGCCTGTGGTGAATAACGAATCGTTTTCTTTTTGTGGTCGCACAAGGTGTGCCATAAATGTCACGCAGTCTTCCAGGACAACGACACCAAGCATCACTGCCGTGCCTGCGGGGAGGGCTTCTGCGACGGCTGCTCGTCCAAAGCCGCGCCCGTCCCCGAGAGAGGCTGGGGTCCTGCCCCTGTCAGAGTGTGTGATATCTGTTTTGAGCAAAGAGCTTCGTATGCAGGTACACACACGCGCACACTCACATTCTGTGTGTCAAATGTCAGAAGCTGCTGTTTTTACCCTGCGCCTTTGCGATTGAACCTCCATCCGCTCCCCTTTAGAGCTGCTGGAGGCAGAGCTGGAGGAGGATGAAGGAGGCACCCTGGCAAGGAAGGTTGGAGAGGCAGTGACCAACACACTGGGTGTTGTGGTTACTGCTATTGACATCCCGCTTGGTGAGTGTGGCGCGAGGGGGAAAAAATAGACTTCTGTGAATTGTGTATATTGTATTCCCTGCCCATTTCGCTGGTCACGCATCGTGGATTTTTAAAAATGTAAAATGTAAATTCATACTGCGGTTTCCTCAGTACATCGCTGAATTTTTTAAGTGTCAGATGCTAATTTAACCTTCCATTTTCCTTAGTACATTGTGAATTTCTTTGTAAAACTGGATAATATCTGTTGGAAAAAATTATATTCCAGCCTCAAAAAGTAGTTGATCAATGACTAAAAATAGAAGTACAGTCCAGTAGTGTACTTCAGACATTAGTTAAAAGGTATCAAAAGTACAGTCCAGTACCAGCCACATAGCTTTTAGCACCCTGTAATGTTCAGTTCATTCTCTGCGCACATATTTGCAGCGGCTTTTTCTGTGTTGTGCAGCGTTATTACACCTTTTTAGGTTAAATTGTAACCTCATTGAAACCCCTCCGATGCCACCCAAACGACCTTCACCCTCTAAACATTAAGCGATCAACATAATGCTGTACTGTAACTTACTGTGTTTGTCCGTCACAAATTTTCACCAATCGCACGTAGCTCTTGAACGTCACACCAGAGACTGGTGAGGGATCACTGTAACCGGAATCAGTGGCCAGGTAACTGTGAGCTGGTGGATATGCTGCCTCCCTGTGGCAGAAGTTGTCTGAAACGAGGAATACTTAACGCTGTCACATTTTCTCAAAGAATCTTGTCTGCAATAACCGCCACGCGCAGTACTCTGGGTGCTCTGGCGGCCAATCTTCTATAGATTCTATTGTAGCTGCCGGAATGTTACAGGTGTCTTCAAGGACGATAAGCAGCGACACAATCTGATGAAGTGTCGTTGAGGAGGGTGTGAAGTGCCGGGCGGCTGAAATGTAAATCATTCAAAGGAAAACATAAAAAATGAAATCCCGTTCCATTTATCCCATTAGCGCTGCGTATGATCAGACACATTCATAGAGGGGGTAATTTATTCAGGCGAGTGGATATTACAGATATTACATGAAAGGAGACGATGAAGGAGGTGCTACATTTGTGCGTGTGCACGTGTGTGTAATTTGCCCTTCTAGCCAACAAAACTGATTGTAGGCTACAAAATTGAAATCCTCCCACACACAGACACAGACACACGAACACGAACACACACACACTCTTTTCATTGCACCTCAGCTGCCGCTTGCTGGTACTAAGATACTCTGACTCTGAATGTGATGTATCGGTGTCAAAGATTTGTGACACAAAGCGTAATGCAAGTTGACGGTGAAAGGTGACAATTGTACTGCACAGCAGGGGGCAGCTTTGATTCGCATCCACGGCAACAGCGAATGGAATTGTGCAAATGTACGAAAGTGTAAAGTGAGCAGGGTTTATTGTCAGTTAGCAGGTTATCCTGCTTCCAGTTTAGTGGAACTTAACTCACTTTCGTGAATGTTACTCCAACATTCTGCCGTATAAGGCTTTTCCTAGCCGGATGATATCAGGGTGATATTTTCCCTTCGAGCAACTCTTCCAATAACCTGATAGCTTGTTGGTGTCTCCTGGATTTTCCAGTCCGGACTGGCCATGCGCACCACACCCAACTCCCCCATCCCCTTAGACTTAGACTTAGGCTTTACTTGTCATTGTTGAACAAGTTCAACGAACAATGACATTGCATATAGCCGTACCCAAGCTACGTATCCATAAGAGAAGACAAAAGTGTAACATTGAACAAGGTGCTTGAGAACAAGGTGCTTTACATAAACAAGGGTCCGTGGTGTGGTGTTTACCTTGTATACAGTGGATGGGAACATTGGAATGACCCCCATTCCTCCAACCCCCACTACGATCACAGCAAAATCAACCGCCAAATCCCTGTCTTGTTTTTGCGTTTCCATAGTTACTCTCCACAGGCCATGTTGGGCTTCTTTTTATTTTCTCATGTTTGCTGCTACATTGAAAACAGTGGGAAATGGCAGCATGGAGTCTTGGCACATGAGGGAAGTGTTGACAACTCGGGTGGTTGAGATAACAAAGATAATTATCTGCCCTATCTCAATATTTTTGATTTCTTTTACTGAACTATTAACAGATATTTGATAGACAAGAATTGTTTGTCCTGGTTTGACCCAGAGGTCATTATTGGGAGGAGCAGTGGGTGAGTGAGGCGTTCAGTGTCTTGCTCAAGGAAGAGCCAGCTCAACCGCATATCAACTGGCCTTTGGGGGGAACTGGGAGCTCAACAAGCAATTTTCTGGCTTTCTCGTCTTCGTGAGCTACGTTACCCCCAATAGTGTTGATGTTAATGAGCCAGTTGTCTCGCATAACAAAGGGTGTCCTCACGCGTCTCATGTCTGATTGTCTTGGTGTGTCTGTTTGCAGGTCTGGTGAAAGACGCGGCCCGTCCGGCCTACTGGGTGCCTGATCAGGACATCCTGTCCTGCCACAACTGCCAGCGCGAGTTCACTACCAAACTGTCCAAGCACCACTGCCGTGCCTGTGGCCAGGGGGTGTGCGATGACTGCTCTCCGGAGCGCCGAGCCGTCCCGTCGCGTGGCTGGGACCACCCCGTACGCGTCTGCGCCGGCTGCAATCAGAAAGCAGGAGAACTTTAACATGGGCGGCCTTCCATCTTCGAGAGAGCAGCAAAGAGAACAAGCTCGCTCAGCCGGCAGTTCGTCGCT